>CM067369.1:56139374-56343822 GCA_034401795.1 Chaetoderma sp. LZ-2023a
CTGGCTCTGGACTGTTTAACCCGGTCTGTGACCAGGAGTGTCTGGGCGTGGTGCACGTTTGCTCTAGACAACTTGTGGTTGTCCCAGGACCTGTATAATAGGCTGCTGCATACGCCTATGGCAGCTCCTGGTCTCTTTGGAGGTGAGGGATGTAAGAACCTCCAGGAGACGGTCACCCTGGTCAATAACCAGAGGGTGTTGCGCGAGCAATTTGAAGTGCTCCGCAGAGAGCGCGCTCGCGCAGCTCCCCCTGCGTATCATCCCCTGCAGGCTCGAGGTGGTGGTGGCCAGGTCAGAGGCCAGCCACCAGCGCAGCGCCGGCCACTGGTCGTAGCGTGCAAGGATCTGGTCGTGGTAATCGTACCTGAAGGGTCGGTTATCACGGTGAGAACCACTCCAGTGCTTCTGTGCCAGGAGACAGTGCCACTCTTGCACTTCTTCTTATGTCCACCTCTCTCCCTAGGGTGGTCCAGTGGGAGGCCGTCTGGCCACCGACAACCAAGAGTGGGAACGGTTGACTCGGGACCATTTAGTCTTGCGATGGCTTTCAGTCGGGTATCATCCCGATTGGATAACAGGCCCACCATCGCGGCTCTCTCAGGTGCCAGTTTGGACTCAAATTCCAAGAGATCCAGATCAACGGTTGTGTATAGAGGAAATAAATTCCCTCACACAAAAAAGAGCAATTCAACCGGCACAAAGTTGCCCAGGCTTCTATCCAACCGTGTTCCTAGTAACAAAGAGCACTGGAGGGTGGAGACCAATTCTCAACCTCAAGCCATTGAGCAAGTTCATAGACACACCCAGTTTCAAAATGGAGACAGTGAAACTGGTGTTGGCAGGGTTGGAGAAGGGAATGTGGACGGCGTCAATAGACTTAAAGGATGCTTATTTCCACATTCCAATAGTGAGGAGTCTTCGGTGGTTCCTTAGGTTCGCATTCCAGTGCAGACAGTGGGAATTCAGGGTTTTACCCTTTGGAATTTCAACGGCTCCTCGGGTTTTCACCAGGGTGTTTTTTGCTATAATAGCATACTTTCGCAGAAGAAACATAGCAGTCCACACGTACATAGATGACTGGCTGTTAAAAGCACACAATCAGGAAAGCCTATCAGCAAATCTGGAGATAGTTTTTAAAACAGAATCTCCTGTTGGGGTTGATGCTAACCCCTCCCACCCCTCAGTTAACTATGCATCGATGGAGGGGTGGGGAGCATGCCTGGAAGAATCCACAGTATCAGGGCTTTGGAATCTGGATCAGTCACAAGAACATATCAATCTACTGGAATTACGAGAGAAATCTGATCTGATGGCCAGTTTTACCGCATACCTCGGCTTGCCGATGGTGTAGCAGGTTCTGGCCAGGGCCGTGGTGTGGCGAATATTTCCCCACGCAATACCACGGCGCCTGCTCCTGGTCAAGCCAGCCAGTTTAGCATACCTGTTCTTTCAGGCCCGCATGCTTTCTCTGACTTGCCTGGCGTATCAGTTCCTCCAGCCACATACACGCCTACGATTGCTCAGGAGGATGACAAAGGCCCTCGTCTTGTAGAGCATTCGCAGGTAGCCACAGAGGAGGACTGGTCTGATGCTTGTCATTGGCTAATAAGCGTCAGGCCAGATCTTGCTGTGGAATGCAGGTAAGCCGACTGTTAACGTTATGCCATCTCTGCCACTGGCGGAACATATTGTTGATATGTTTACAGCGGCAGAGATGTCCATCAAGGCGCATGGACGTCTCGCGAAGGCCCCTCGTGAGGTGGCTTAACGTTGCCGCATTGTACCTGATCAATATCAGAAGTATGGTGTAGTGCCTAAGCCGAGCATGGATGACCGTGCTGCGCTAGGCGAAGACACGTGGCCAGGCTCCCGGTCTGACACGGGAGCGCTGTGCTCGAGCGCTTTGTGCTCAGCAAACACGGCATTGCGCGATGCGGAGGAGAGTGGGAGAGTGTCTATTGCAGCACTTTCGCATGCCTCGCAGCTCTTACAGGGGGGTAGTGACAGCATCCACATCGCACCAGCCTAGTCCGGTGACTGTCCAGAGAGCCATCCAGGATGGAATCAACCTGGCTCTGGACTGTTTAACCCGGTCTGTGACCAGGAGTGTCTGGGCGTGGTGCACGTTTGCTCTAGACAACTTGTGGTTGTCCCAGGACCTGTATAATAGGCTGCTGCATACGCCTATGGCAGCTCCTGGTCTCTTTGGAGGTGAGGGATGTAAGAACCTCCAGGAGACGGTCACCCTGGTCAATAACCAGAGGGTGTTGCGCGAGCAATTTGAAGTGCTCCGCAGAGAGCGCGCTCACGCAGCTCCCCCTGCGTATCATCCCCTGCAGGCTCGAGGTGGTGGTGGCCAGGTCAGAGGCCAGCCACCAGCGCAGCGCCGGCCACTGGTCGTAGCGGGCAAGGATCTGGTCGTGGTAATCGTACCTGAAGGGTCGGTTATCACGGTGAGAACCACTCCAGTGCTTCTGGGCCAGGAGACAGTGCCACTCTTGCACTTCTTCTTATGTCCACCTCTCTCCCTAGGGTGGTCCAGTGGGAGGCCGTCTGGCCACCGACAACCAAGAGTGGGAACGGTTGACTCGGGACCATTTAGTCTTGCGATGGCTTTCAGTCGGGTATCATCCCGATTGGATAACAGGCCCACCATCGCGGCTCTCTCAGGTGCCAGTTTGGACTCAAATTCCAAGAGATCCAGATCAACGGTTGTGTATAGAGGAAATAAATTCCCTCACACAAAAAAGAGCAATTCAACCGGCACAAAATTGCCCAGGCTTCTATCCAACCGTGTTCCTAGTAACAAAGAGCACTGGAGGGTGGAGACCAATTCTCAACCTCAAGCCATTGAGCAAGTTCATAGACACACCCAGTTTCAAAATGGAGACAGTGAAACTGGTGTTGGCAGGGTTGGAGACGGGAATGTGGACGGCGTCAATAGACTTAAAGGATGCTTATTTCCACATTCCAATAGTGAGGAGTCTTCGGTGGTTCCTTAGGTTCGCATTCCAGTGCAGACAGTGGGAATTCAGGGTTTTACCCTTTGGAATTTCAACGGCTCCTCGGGTTTTCACCATGGTGTTTTTTGCTATAATAGCATACTTTCGCAGAAGAAACATAGCAGTCCACACGTACATAGATGACTGGCTGTTAAAAGCACACAATCAGGAAAGCCTATCAGCAAATCTGGAGATAGTTTTTAAAACAGAATCTCCTGTTGGGGTTGATGCTAACCCCTCCCACCCCTCAGTTAACTATGCATCGATGGAGGGGTGGGGAGCTTGCCTGGAAGAATCCACAGTATCAGGGCTTTGGAATCTGGATCAGTCACAAGAACATATCAATCTACTGGAATTACGAGAGAAAGTTCAGGGCAAGATTGTTATAGTTCGATCAGACAACTCAACAGTAGTGACTTACATAAACTGCCAGGACGGAACGACGAAGTCGCCCAGTCTCTGTATGATGGCATGGAAACTGCTTTGCTGGTGCGTGGATCACCAGATTACCCTGAAAGCAGTTCATATTTCGGGAAGGTTAAATCTGCTAGCAGACTCATTGAGCCGAAGGATGAGTGTTTTACCTACGGAATGGCAACTAAATCAATGTGTGGTGGATCGTCTGTTCAACCACTGTATGCATACACATTCCCTCCAGCAATCCTGATTAAAAAAATTCTTCAGAAAATCAGACAGGAGGCGTGCCAAGTGCTTCTGATCGCCCCAAATTGGCCACGCCGATCATGGTATACGGATCTGCTGAACCTTCTGGTCTGCAATCCGGTTCCTCTGCCTCTGATGGACAATTTAATCTTCCAGGGCAAGGACCTTCACAACAATCCATCAATGTTCAGATTGACTGCGTGGATGTTGCCAAGGAATCTAGAATTAAGGAGGGCTTTTCTGAGCAAGCAACCATGTTCATGGCAAAAGCCAGAAGGGGGTCAACCTCCATAGCATATAACTATAAAATCACTAGATTTGCAGAATGGTGCTAAAAAATATGTATTAATCCAATGGACTCATCTATTCAGGTAGTAGCCGATTTCCTCTGTCACCTGTATGATGCCTATAGCCTCAAGCCTAACTCTATTGCTGGTTATAAGTCAGCTTTAATGACAATTATCCCTTGCTTGGCTAATAGGGGAAGTGATGAAGTAAGTACATTAAATACGTTAATCAAAGGCAGGGGCAATCTAAGACCAAGGAATCCCCCAGTGATTCCGTCTTGGAGTTTATCTCTAGTGCTTCAGGTACTAGCTGATAAGCCTTTTGAACCACTAAGTTCCATTTCTATGAAAATGTTGACACTTAAAACTATTTTTAATTGCTGCGGCCTCGGCAAGGCGGAGCAGTGAAATTCATGCCTTCGTAGACCGTTTTGTGGTTAGAGGGGAAGGCCTTAAGCTTCTACGTAGGATAAATTTCATGGCTAAAAATCAGTCTGACATATCCAGGTCAATCCATATTTTTACCTGCGTTGACTAGATATGATCCTAATTCAAAAGCATGGTGTCCAGTCCGAGCAATTCGATTTTATTACGATAAAAAACCACACAATGTGGTATTCGCACACAGACAATAAAACAATGAAATATATACGTAAAAGATATATAAAATAAAATGTACAAACACACAATATATACATAAGCAGTTAAAAAACCGAAAAAACCCCGAAGCAAAACCCCTAAGTTTAGGACGGCCGCAGCTAGGTTGGGTAGTAGATCAGTAAGTTGTTATGATTGCTATGGCCACAGAGGCATATCATCATTAGCAATTCCATTAAGCTGCGTCTAACATTTTATCAGGCACGACTGTACAAATGGAATTACGGTTTTTGATACCTCAGTATCTCCGGCATTACATGACATTAGAAAGACGAATTTCTCCTCGTCGTTCATAGTTGATATGTTACACTATGAGTTAATTGTTTTGAGGAGAATTCGTCGTTCCGTGCTGTACGCCGGGAAGTTGATGAGAAAATGCTTCTCATCCTCAATGTTCCCGGTTTTACACATTTTGCATAGTCTGCATTCAAGTGGTACCTTATGTCTGCCTACTTCGATTTCAAGGCTGTGTGCACTGACCCTTAATTTAGTAAATTGCTTACGTTCTAGGAAATTCCGGCAACTAATAAAGTAGTTTTCGAGTTTAAATTCAGACTTGAATAATGCATAGGAGCATAACTTAAGTCCGGAATTTGAAGATTATGTCTCCAGCACTCAATATATTTGGACTGCATTGAACTTGTCAACTTTTTTGCTACAGAATTTGGGTACATAACTGTTTCGCTGCTCCAACAATGGTCCAAGCCGAAATGACCAAGTGGTTCCTTGATAAAGTATGACCAATTAGATTTAGATATAAGATTAGAATTGGATTCAAGGTATGTTTTACGAACTATGGAAGTGTCGTCTAGTGCACGCAGCCGGAACCAGTATTTAATGGACAATTTTAAGGCAGAAATAAGAATTGTGTGATGACCCAGTTCCCCACGGATAGCATCATTGGTTGCCGAGCATTAAACCGGTACAAACAAAGTACTCAGGAATGGCGGACGGACGCAACAGCGTTATGGTTGTCATATATTGAACCCCATGGCAGGGCATCTAAGGACACCATTTCTGCCACAGGTAAACAAGTTGACTTAGCTAAGGCTCACAGTGTTCGCGGCGTAGTGGCTTCTACTGCCCTGTTTAATGGGGTTCCTGTGGATGACATTATGTCAGTAGGCCAGTGGCACTGTGAGTCAAGTTTTACTGACCGTTATCTCTGTGACACCTCGAATCCTCTCGCCTTATCGATTTTGAAAAGATAATCTAGGTGTACATAATTTGATGAGGTTTTCTCATTTTTTATATATTTCACAATTACGTTAATCAATGGTAACAACCACTTAATTGGACTGCATCAGTCTCGACCAATGGGGAGATGATGACAGCAGCCAACTTCTACAAGGTCAGTGTTATTCATTGTTGATTGTGTTTGTCACGTGACCCTTCGTTATTAATATGGTGATGGTACATGTTTTATGTGGTTCATTATTGAGAGTATACGAAAATGAAGCCTTTTCGTTTAATGTCCTATAGTACATGGCACTTGTACGGGAGAGCATATGGGGACATTGAGGTCATTCTGTCTTCCTCCCAAGAAGAGGGGGGTGGGGGGGGTAAGCACATATGGTCTTCTCTCAGTCATTGGTTGTGTTATCCGATGTTCAAATCTATTCCTGGTTGTGGTTTTACACAATTTCAGAGTTTTTAGTGCCTTAAACGCAGAAAAGCACATAGGGAAGAGCTGGTCTTTTGACCTCGCCTCCCTCCCGCCGAATTCTCTGGTGAATTCTGGCAATATCAAAGAGTATTAGGGAGGCAAGTATACTCTTGATGTGAAATAAACGAAATCACAGATTTCTTTTTTCACGAGAGAGTTGATACTTACCTTCCTAAAACGGACCCGGCCTCTCTGCCCCACAGAGGCTCAGTCTTCAGGCCTTCTTAAAGTTGCATAGTGTCGGCCAATAAATTAGTCAGAGGAAGTACTAGTCTGCGCATGCGCCAGGTTGGGGCTGACATCCGCCGGACTGTCATCTGACTACCTGCCTAATAGGGGCACCTAACTTTTTGATTCTGAGTATTTATTGAGTGAAAGCCGATATTTAGCAATATCAAAGAGTATTAGGGAGGTAAGTATCAACTCTCTCGTGAAAAAAGAAATCTGGGATTTTGATTATTCTATTGATGTTAATGAAGTCTGCAAAGTCTCACTATGGCTTCAAATAGAGGGATCTGATCTGTCACTCATGTATCTTACATCATTATCAAATACGTCATATGTTAGCTGATGTTATATTCAAAATGATGTGGCTCCATCACAAAGATTGAAAGGTCTCACTAACCTGTACAAATTTACAAGTTAAGAAACATTCTGTTGAATATTTTGAAACTTATATAACTGGGAGGTGTAGATAGCAACAGCCCCCAGTCAAATTAGTTTTAAAATATTCAACAGGTTACCTTGAAATTTTAATTCTGGAAATTCATATTTTGAACATTCAAATCGTTCCAAACCATGTAGAAAGTGGGCAGAACTTAGCTAGAAATGGATTGCTCTATTGGCCTTACTTTTCAACTGTAGCTCGTTGAATTTCAGTGAAATTTGAGTATTCTATGACATGTTGGGGTGCAATCCACATCAATACTAGTGAGAATATTTGACATCTTTGCACTATCCTTCAGATATCACTGAGACATTACAACACTATATTCCATGCCATACAAAGATGTAATCCTCATCATTACCAGTTTGAATTTTAGGAATTTTCTCATGGTTTTAGATGTTTACAGAAGATTGTTCTTGTTTTCTTTGGTTACATATTTTTGTTGGCCCTTATTCTTTAATAAGGGCTCTACTTTACAGAGAACTATTATGCAATACCGCGATACAATCCACATCGTTACAAGTTTGAAAGTTTTTCATGGTTCGGGACATAGAATATTTTTCCAGGTTTTCTAGCCTTTTTTAATGGCCATTATTTTTCCAATTTCAAATGAATCTTCACAGTTTTAGTCTATGCCATAGTTGCAACCAGTCTATATCATGATGAAAATAATTGTCAAACTTGTCATCTTAATAGTCTGCGCAAGACTTCTGTCAACAAGTGTGTACGCGATTTCTATAAAAGTTCACAGTTCTGTTTTATTCCATCATTGCATGTACATGCATATGCCATATGTACACAGGACTACCTGTAAAACTGACGTCATAATCAACTACGTCACATATAGGCTGACATCACAATCAATTATTTCACGAATGATGCGATTTAGTCCGACATAAACACTTAATAGACTAAAGTTGTACGAATTGTATGTCTTTACTATTTAATAAACATTCTTTTGAATATTTTAAAACTAATTTGACACCCAGTAAAATTAGTTTCAAAATGTTCAACAGCTTACCTGTATAGTTTTCTGGAAATTGAGTACAGGGATGAATCGATCCCAACATCGGCAAAGTGTGGGTGGAGCTTAGATAGAGAGGGACGTGGTATAGCTAAAACTGGATTCCTCCCTTGTGTCTTTAGTCAGTTTTCTTCCTAAACCATGGTCCTTTGGTACTTTTTATACCCCACCAAATAGATTGGTGACAGATTAGGTTTTGGACTATAACTTTGTTGTATTGGGTGAGTTGGTTCGAACCAGGGCGGGCATCTTTAAAATTGCTTTCCATATAATAGCTCCTCTGCTATTTGTGGGATCAGTTTGAAGCTGAATAGGTTCATTGACATAAGAGTGAAGAGGAACGTATCAAAATTGACGATCTGACATTCAGTATGATCGGTGGGCACCTGTGGTTATCTTGAAAATCTGTGTCTGAATGTGAACTCTGCTTCTTTTTGTAAGATTCATTTGAAATTCCATAGGTCCATTGAATTCCATTTGTGTAGTAAACCTAACAAAATTTATAATGATTCAGAATCCAATTAATATGACTACCAGCCACTGATGACCATCTTGAAAATCCATTTCTAGTTATTAAATCTGATACCATCGGTCAGATCAGTTTGAAACTTCCTCGGGTCATTGCACTTGGCCTGATGAAGAAGCATTCTCAGAATCGACAATGATCCAAAATTCAGTATGGACACCGGTAACCACCTTTTTTGGTTCCTTTAATAGGTTCTTGTAGCTGACTGCTGTATTCTCACTGAATATATACACCTGTGCAAAAGTTAAGCACCAGCAAAAACAATAGAACGTAGAAACATGATGGTACAACTAGGCTGCCATACTTTTTGTCCCCGCGTTAGCTGACATAATTCCAAGTACGAAATGCACATGCATGCATGACTTCACGCCGCTTGATGTCCGTGCGTGGCGGTAAACAGCACACGTGTTCAGTTATGTAAAAGTCCAGTTTGAGGTGTAGAACATTACATACAGATTTAGGCGACAAGATTAGGAATTTTGTGTTCATGACCGTGGTTTATTTGTACAGAGAGAATTAGCTCTTGATTGTGAACCGCTATGGCAAGACGAAGGTTAAGTGATCATGTGAAATGGCAAATCATAGGCATGCATACCACTGGTATGTCATGCAGAGAGATTGGCAGACAGCTGAACATTAACCATACTGTAATCAGTCGTTTGATTGCAAAACATGGGCAAACTAACGAGGTGAAGGACAGGCCTAGATCTGGAAGACCGAAGAAGACTACTGCCCGTGATGATCGAGCCCTAGTACGCCTTGTTAGGAGATCTCCATTCACCAACAGCAGAGTGCTCAGCCAGCAATGGGAAACGCGCAATAGAGTGTCAATGTCTACCGTCAAAAGGAGACTGTATGCTGCTGGCATGAAAGCTAGGAGACCTGTCAGACGTCCTCTCCTCACTGCACACCACAAAGAGGAGCGTCTGAGGTGGTGCAACGAAAGAAGACACTGGAACATGAGATCCTGGAGACGGGTACACTGGTCCGATGAAAGTCGGTTCCTGCTTCATGCCACAGATGGTCGAACTCGTGTATGGAGGTCCAGACGCACGGCGTACGACCAACGTAACATCATGGAAGAAGTTCCATTTGGTGGAGGTTCCGTTATGATATGGGGGTGCATCTCATTTGATTGTAAGCTGGATCTGTTGACTGTACCTGGAACACTAAATGGACAAAGATATCAAGATTCCATACTGGATAGAGTTGTGGTCCCTCATTTTGTAAATCATGCACCTGGAACCCACCCTATATTCATGGATGACAACGCCCGACCACATCGTGCTAGAGCTGTGCATGAATACCTCCGCCAGAATGCCATCGAAACCCTACCATGGCCAGCAAGGAGCCCTGACATGAACCCTATTGAGCATATCTGGGACATTCTGGGAAACATGGTGAGAAGGAGGGATCCTCCTGTGCAGAACCTACAGGAATTAACAGATGCACTCCATCTTGAATGGCAACGAATACCACAATGGCGTATCAGTCGGTTGGTGACCAGCATGAGACGTCGTGTCCAGGCGGTCATCCAGGCACAAGGTGGATATACCCGGTATTAATAATGACAGTCTCAAACTCGTGCACAGATGTTAAACTTCGTTTTCAGACACCATTAATGACAATCTAGCCACGTGTGTCAACTGTAGGGCAATAGTTGTCAGTTGTGTCAACGTAACCATATTCAGGCCTCGTTTTCAAGTTCAAACAAAAACATACAGTGTTTCCCCACCATCATAATCAGCATTCCTCTAGTTGCATTATTACCTCTTGCACTAAGATGGATGGGTACATAAATGTTTATGCTATTGCTTTCTTCATAGCACATGAATATACCCTCGCATGTGCGTAAAAATAGGGTGGTGCTTAACTTTTGCACAGGTGTATATTATGAACCATATCTAGTCTGTTTTGACAATACAAAATGTCTACTACTATCAAGGTGGGGCAATTCATATGGTAAGCTAGAATGATTATTGCTTCATAATGTGAATATTAGGACTTTAATAATACTAATTAATTTTATATATCAGTAAATCTCAATATAGCATTAAATTGTGGAATTTCAACTTCCTGTTTTATATTAGCCGATTTATCTATCAGTAAGATACTCAATATGTTCCAAATATATACCTGCTATAGATATCCAGAAATTCATCCACTAGATATAATGTACTGTAAGTAGTTCACGTAGCCCTGAGTCAAGGAACTTAGCTTGCATTTGTTTGGCCAGTTTACTATCTCTGGTAATCTGACAAACCTCTAAAATACATGATCATATAATTGCACGCTTACAAGATTATTAAGCAAGTTACATCGCTTCATATAGTAACATTACAGAATAAACAGTTTGTGACTTTCAATCTGGTTGTTAAAGAGGTGGCAATCTTTGGAGGTGGACAAAATATGCGTTATTCATAGCAAATTAAGTCATCAGTCAAATTCTGTTCTGGAATTGCAGGTGAACTGCATGAACCGTATTCATCATGATAGAATATCCATGTCATATCCCAAGTTGTATGACAAACCACATACATATATATGTCACCTGACAATGATCATTAGATATACTGTTATCAGGATTATCCCATACCTATTCATTCTAGCATCCCATCAGGCATATAAGTAGGGTTTTAGTATAATCATGAAGTAGTCTGTATAATATTCTAATTAAAACTAATGTGACTGGGACACACTTTCGATTAAAGATCCTTTTTACTGAGCTGTATTCTTGTTTGTTTTGGAATACATAGATCTGATGTGTAACTTGAGAATAAGTTTCAACTGACATCACAATCAAAGCAAGAGCAATCACAGATTACAGACTCTTGCTCTCCTGTTTTTGTAACATTGTAAAAATTTAAGATTTTCCGGAGCGTTTTGGATTTACAGATTTTTGTCGATTTTCCTGGATCAAGTTGTGAAATGTTACAGTATGGTCAAACACTTTACTGTGTTAAAATTGGGGCCACATCAGACCAGTAGTTTCTGAGATATCCACAGATCCAGAATTTGATCGAATCTGGATCCTGGATCTCTTATCTGAATCACGGCCCAAGTGTGGAATCCTCTTGCATGGCAAGTTAAGTTAAAATTTGAGACAAATCGGATCAACAGTTTTTAAGATACAGCTCTGGACAAACAAACAGATAGCAAGACAGACAGATAGAGCCGATCGCAATACCAACTTCCCCTTACTCAGCAAGGGTCATAAATACTGTATGTCACATGTTAACCGACATCACCATCAAAATATGTGAATTATTTGTCCGTTCATTATGATTTTGATCCATTCTGTAACGAAGATTAAGTTCTACGTTAGTAGATAATTATTTAGCCTTTTGATAGTCAAGCCAACTAATACCGGCTTCAGCTTATTGCTGTGAAATGTCCATTTGCAGATCAACACAAGACTATTTTTGAAAATTTACCACTAGAATGAGTGGCTTAATAACCAAGTCAGTCATTGCAGCGGTAAATTTTCAAATTAGCATTCTCATAGTCTACAAATGGGCATTTTCTATGAGAAAATTGAGATTGTCTTGACCAAATTTGTCCAATAAATGGTTAATAAATCTACTCTGTGTCTTGATAGTGATTTCACTGAAGTTTACTGCTGACTTGTACAGCTAGTATTGCTGTTTTCCTGGCAGCAACAGCTTTTTATTAACTTGTTTTCAAAAATACATCATCATTTGAGAGAAGACGAGTATGAAGGACAAATAATGACATCCAGTAGTCATTACATAATATCGACTTATTTCTTCCTTTATTCTGTTCCGGTAGATGCATACTTGTTGTTGTGAGTGCATTATATCATGCATGTCTAAGTTTGTTACATGTTGTCATAGTTTGTATTTACAATCCTATATCGTCATTCATTTTCTGCTCATTTCATTGAAAGTAACGGCTTTTATCTTAGTACCTAAATTTCAAACCATCCATACAGGCAAACTGTTGAAGATTTGGAAATTAATTTGAATGGAAGTTAATTTATTTCAAAACAGCATCAATCATAATAATAGGCAGACAAACAATGACGTTATTCCTTTCTCGTGAATTTAACATAGTGCAAATCTTTCACCTATATACCGCTGTGGCTGACCGAATGTTCATGTTCGGAACACTGATGAAGATCTTTTGACCCATATTACGCCCTCAAGATATCTTTTGTACATCTTCGAGGATATTCTGAGTGCTATTTATTTGCTACTGAAAGTCTCAGCACTATACCTTCAATGTGTCTTGAGTGGTATTTATCTTATGATTAATGTTCTTGGACTAGACTCTCTGTCACTTTATGTACATCCTATGACACAATAATGCTGCCGTGACAGCATCATGGGATGTATACAACGTGAAAGCAAATCGATCACCTTATCTGACTGATGGTGACTGGACAATATTTATTTAAGTTGCTCAAGTTATCTATTACATCTTCAGAAGCTCCAAGAAAGGATTGGGTGTCTCGCCAATGGATGAATCCACTTTTAGCTATGCACCGTCCATCTTTAGCTAAAATCCTTTGCTTTGCATGTGTTGGGATTGATTGATTGATCTATGTTGTGCCGTGAATTCACAGAATCTCAATTTCAAGAGAACTATACAGGTAAGCTGTTCAATATTCTGAAACTAATTTGACTGGGTGCTGTTGTTGCCTATGGCAGCAACAACTCCCAGTCACATTAGTTTCAAAATATTCAACAATATTTATTAAATGGTAAAGACATACAATTTGTACAACTAGCGCTAGTTGTACAAATTGTATTTCTTTACGAAGTTCCAGCTTCATGACAGAGTAGTTCCATCAATTATGATTGTGACATCGGTCTACATGTGATGTAATTGATTATAACATCATGTACTTGATCGAAAGATCAGATTCATCAATTCATGATATAAAACTTGTAAGTACACAAAAACTCATCATTTGGATGTAATGATTAAAGAGGATAATGTAGCACGAAACAAACTATACTATAACTGTTAAATTAAGAAATTATAATTAAAACATTCTACAGCTCTAATTGCTCTGAACAAAAGGCCCATCATACATTCACCTTAAAACTGTTTTCTAACTAATAAATTTAATATGGACTAACCTACTGATTGATATGAAACATGTTACAAACTCATGTTTGGCCATGTAAAATGACACAGTCAACTTATACAAGACTCCGCCTTGTTTCGCTAACAAGTTTTTTGGCTTGAACGCACCAGCATGAAGAAGTCATCTTCATATTCTACATCCTCTTCTAGGTTTATGATGAGCAGCATCCATTGATTGGTCTGTCATGATAGCAATATAAACCATACAACTTCCGCTCCTAGATGTGCCCTAATATACTTTTTGTGTACAAGCAAGTACAGTACTGAGAAGCTTTTGACAGGTTAACTATAGCAGTTCAAAGTTCTTGAACTGATTTCCATAACAGATTATTGATCAATTATTTCTGTTCATGGCTAAATTCGACACTGAAGCTACCCTAGCATCTCAAGGGTCTACCGGGAGCTATGTTAAGGTAAGATAACGATTACTGAGAATAAATCAAAGAAACTGCAAATGTGGAATGACTTAGCAAAACATGCTCTCAAATCATGATCATGAACAATCAGATTGCCACCCGCCTCGGCGCTCTACTTGGCAGAAATAACAAGGTCTTTATTCAAATCTAAGACTGAATTTCTTCAAGCACAAGTAACTTTCACTTTATCAATGTTCAGCCAAACTGATGTACTAAAACTTAAGGTTCATGTGATCTAAAAAAATACGATTTGTCTAAATATAATCGTTCAAAATCATTTTAAATAGCTCATCTCATCATGAGTGTCACACTGATCTTATTTCTGTCTGCTGTTGCCACCATACTATCCGAGACTGACCTCAAATCGGCAATAAGCTTCAGCACATAGACTGTTAATTGTTCACTCAGCTAACATGGTTATATATTGCCTCACTATTGAAACTGCCGACCATTGGATAACATTACAACCTTTCTAGGCCAATTTCTCAAATTAATGGAGCCGAATCACCGTTAAATGCTTCATAAATCATAGACTCCCATAGGGAGTTGAGATTGTGCTGAAATGAAAAAGGACCAATGGCCAAGTGGTAAAGTTGTAAAGCCGGCTGAGTATGCAAGTGGATGCGGACTATAAACATTGACCTATACCTATAGTACTGGTGCCCTTGATACCTTCTGTATCGATCTCTGATTATGACACTAAAGGGACATAACTACTTTCTACAAATGAGTCGATTTTGCAACCTTCAGTTTGTTAACTATGAGGTCGATTGAGAATATCTGCCACATCCATTCTAGGCAGGTTAATGGATAGACTAATTCTATCATACACATGCTTGTATGGCCTAATAGGTCTGAACTTCCATCTAGCAACACTATAATTACATGTATCAGAATTCAACACATACACCAATGTGCGGTACATGGGTCTTATCAACTCACAATGGACCTTTCCAGTTTTAGCTATGCCCCTCCCATCTCTAGCTAAGCGCCACCTACATCACGCTCGTGTTGGGATCGATTGATCCCTGAACTCCCTGACTATCAATTTCCAGAAAACTACAGGTAACCTGTTGCATATTTTGAAACTAATTTATCTGGGTGCTATTGCTGTCTATGGACAGCACCCAGTCAAATTAGTTTCAAAATATTCAACAGCATGTTTATTAAATAGCAAAAACATACAATTTGTACAACATGTCAGACTATTAAGCGTTTAAGACGGGCTATATCGAGTCATTCATGACGTCATCCTACACGTCATTTAGTTGATTATGACATATGATCTGGGAAAGGAAAACTTTGGAACGGTGATTTGTCTCTCATACTCACGGTTTGTTACCTCGTCACTCGGGTGAAATACAAGCCTGTCTGTATCAATAGTGATGCTAATTCTAGCTATCGTAACCTGCATAAAATGTCCTACTATGCCTAATGTGTCAGGCCTAGAATGTATTTCATGTTCTATGTAAGTACCTGAAACAATTAATGGAAGTGTCACAATATAATGCAACTACGTAGCATCTCTTCAACGGCGACACAATCACATTTTGATAATACCATTGATATGACTATTAGCTTAAATTCTACATCCATATGTTCTCTGATGTTAGTTAAGTCTGATTGACTGAATAATTCTTCTGTTAATCTACTTGGCTAAAGAGAAGCAGTCGATCTATGAAGTTACATAGCTCGTTTCTCGTCAGCCATAGTAGCTCTTGCTTGTCCATCGATCATTTGAGTAATGTTATTTGTTATATTGTCCAATGTCTGTCTGTCAACTCACTTATTCTGTGTATATTTATGTTGTCTCTTCAAAAGCATTTATCAGTCATTTACATTCTCTTTGGCTGTTTTGACTAGGTCCATCAACGTTTCAATGTGGACTAAATGTTGCTACACCAAATAATGAAGATGCACATCTCCTAGGAAATAAACCTCCGACAATGATTTCTCAATTTTTAGCCCACCTGGCCAGAATGGCCAAGTGAGCTTATGCCGTGGCGACTTTGTCGTCTCTCCGTCATTCAACTTTTTCTTTAAACGACTTCTCAAGAACGGCTGGGCCGATTTCAATCATATTTGGCAGGAAGCATCCTTAGGGCATACAGATCTAAGTTTGTTCAAAGGAAGTCGATCAGCCAATTTTGCCGGTGGGTATCTTGGATTTTGGCAGATTTTTAGAAACTTCTTTAAAAAATACAGCTTGGTGGATCGATTCAAAACTCATGAAATATCATATAGGGCAAGAGCTGAACCAAGTTTGTTCGAAGGAACTTGATTGGCCAAATGGTTTAGCGGCCATCTTGGATGATCTAGTTTTTGTGAAAACGGCCTGCAGAACTGCTGAACGGATCGGGCTGAAATTTTGTGGATATGATTATGGACTAAGGGCCATTAAAGTTTGTTCATGGGAAGTTGATAGGTAAAAAACATGGCCGCCGTGGACCAATACAATTTTAGCGTGTTTGCCTGACATATTCAATTTTTTTAGTTGATGGATTTTGAAGCCGAAATTGGTTTTCTTAACTCAGCTTACTTGTCAGTCAGCTGTCGTATAGCGATAACCCTGTGTGTCTTCTTTATGTCCGTCCATCCGTCTGTCTGTCCATCACCAACAATGGCGGCTCATTTTGTTATTTCTTGACAGATTGGCACCAAACTTCGCCCAATGTTAATGTCGGCATCTAATATCTGTGTTGTGAAAATGAAACTGATAGGACGTCAAACGCCAGAGTTATCACCCCTTAAATATTTGAAGTCTCACTTTCATAGGTTAAATACAAGTTTGTTCCCACCGTCCACTGATTTATCACCATGTCAGATTTTATTGCCAAAGTAGATTAAACTCCAATTAACCTTTCCATCACTGGCTAAATATTTAAGATATGTGTTATGTGTTCTGACATCTATGCTCTTAAAAATATTTTGAAATGTATTTGATTGAAAGTTGTTGCTTCACTGTAGCTTTGGTGAACTAGGCCCCTGGAGGGGTAGACTTCTAATCCTCTGAAACTCATTAGCAAGGTAAACCTCTAATCAACAGAAACATGAAATGAATATGGCTTTACAATCATCTAAAACATGAGAGGTAGACTTTCAATCAATGGAAACACTAGGGAGATAGACTTCTAGTAAATAGAAACGCACATGGGAGATAAACTTCCAATCATTAGAATCACATGACAGATGTAGACTTCTAATAATCTGAAATACACTAGGGAGATAGACGTCCAATCATTGGAAACACAACAAGGAGAGAGACGGAAAGAACCTTAGTGTGTTAATATTAGTGGCATATTTTTACTGAACAACTATTCGCCATAATATTTACAAGCATGGTAGGCTTCGTATCTTGTATACAGCATTCTGAAGTCTGTAAAGTTAACATCTTCCAGTAAAAAACAACGGGTCATCTGAACAAACCTTGCTGTAAGAGCGTGATCTGTTTGAGGCAATCTTGTCATGGAAACCTTTTATAATGTCCTTTCCCTAGTGCCTTTTTGATTGGATAGTTGTGATTTTGTTAAACCAAGCAGGTAGCATAAGCTGGCTTTGAATACAATGATCCAAACGGTGATTGGTAGGCGGAACATGAATGGTGCAACTTTTATTGATCTATATAATGTATTGTACTCACTAACTTGTACAGACTCACTTTAAAAAAATCAAATACTGATGTTCCAGGTGCCTGTAACAAAGGCACTTGTCCTCTTGTTCCACCAACTGTTTAGTTTCACACCCTCTATACAGTTGTGGGGGAGAAAGATGACACCTCCACGCTGGTCTCCTCCGTAAGTACCAACTTTCTTGTCATCAAGGATTGCGGGCTGACATCCGCATACAGAGGCAACTCTGACTATGTCTAACCTAAAAAGAAACTGTGCTCGACATCCTCGGACAACGCAATCTTCCCAGCTTACCATAGCTACGTGGAATGTACGTGGCGTGACTGCAACATCAGAGGCAAACCTTAGGTGTAGACTGTGAATACTATAAAATCTATATCACATGCATTCAAGAGACTGAAGTAGCTAAACACTCAGAGCAGCAACTTCAAACAGGCCATAAGCTAGTACTCGTGGAGCAAAAACAGGCCACTTAAAGTGGATTAGGCTTCGTAATCGGACCAAGGGTATTTGACGATGTCATTAGTTTTGGATACGTCAGTGATCGCGTTGCATTTATCGACCTGGCTATACCAACGCGAAAGCGCACCACGACTAAGTGTCGCATAGTCAATGCATATGGGCCAACAACCGAAAGGGCCAAAGAGAATCCAGCTATATTAGATTCCTATGCAGAACTGAGCTCCGCCATTACTATCCCAGCTAGATGACAACTGTTCATGTGTGGCGATTTCAACTCCAAGCTGGGTAAACTCGGCATTGCGGACAAAAGTTCAGGACTTGGCTCATGCATGTGATCGTATGGAGAGGGCACACGCAACAGCAATGGAGATGCACTGGTGGCATTCCTTAGTTCCAATGGCCTATTTGCCACAAATACGGCTTTCAAACACCCATGCCGCCACCGGACAACATGGACTGGATACATTGCTGATCGCAAAGCCCCTAAAGGTTCTAAGGCTACAAAAGCTGTCTTTAACCAAATAGATTTCATACCATGCAAGACAGCAGCAAAACCCCTATTTCTGAATGCTCGTTCCTATAGAGGCACATACCTCAATTCTGACCATAAGCCAGTCATTACACGCCTCCATATGAACCAACTCTACCTAATGTACAAACGCCATACCAGGCAAGTGGGTAGATCACCTACAACGTACACATGCTCATCAGCGACACTGACACTCAAATGTCATACAAAATGGCCTTCGGGGAGCAGATAGCTAACATTGACGTCAGCTCCGATCCAAATGAAGCACTAACCAAAATACTGATATCTATGAAATCATCAGCTACTAGCACAATAGGTGTTCTATAAAACAACAGAACTAGGTATACTGACGACCCTCTCATAGTAAAACTCAGCGGAACAGAAAGTGTTACGTCTGCGCATCTATCAAAGTGGCCAAAGTGAAGAACGCACCAAAACTACGCCAGGAACGCAAAATCATTCTGCGCCACATTAGTGAACGCTTAAAAGATCTTGCTATCCAACAAGCAGACGCCCTAGCAGCTGAAATCACAGCCATGGATGACTGCCACAAAATGTTTCGGGCAGCCCGAGCCCTGAGAGTTACTGACTACACACCACCACTAACTGTACACAACTCTGAAGGACACTTTATCAGGACTGACCAGGGCAATGTCGAGGCAATTCGAGAATGGCTCAAGGAACAGTTCACTGACCATGATAATGAGCCCTTGCACCCATGCTCAGGAGACTCCAGGCCATTAGTAACACCAATAAATACAGCAGAGGTTGAGAAGGCACTTAAAGCCCTGAAAAATGGATGTGCATCTGGACCTGATGGCATGAGCAATGAACTAGTCAAATATGCAAGTGACATCTCAAAACCGATCATGCACATAATCAATTCAGCTTTTATGCACCACATTCCCATCGATGCTGTAGGCCAAGGCATCCTTCTCGCGCTACCCAAGCCCAAGAAGCCACCTGGCCCTCCCAGCCAATCTGCGGCCCATTGTGCTCCTTAACGGCATACGGAAAATCCTATCCAATGTTACTCTATGCCGCATCCGAGACAAGATCAACGACTTCACCGGATCATGTCAAAGTGGCTTCAAACGTGGATGCAGCTGCGCAGACATTGTATGGGCTCAACGGATATTTGTGTTGGTAGTCATGTCCAAATACTGGGATTTCCACAAAAGGGACATTGACATGTCACGAGCCTTCGACACAATTAAACGCTCCTAGATGTACTACTCCAGGCCAGTTGCAAGAAGATGAGCTATGACTAGTGAGACTACTGCTTGCAGACACCAAGCTGAGAGTACGAGTCAAGTCAGTGAAGTGTGTAGAGTTTGAGACATCAATCGGCTCCCCACAGGGAGATGGTCTATCGCCTGTGTTTTTCACCTGTTACCTGGCTGCTGCATTGAAATCCATGCGGGAAAACTCCACAAGACCAACCCCCCGGTGTCAATACTGGGCATGCCGCTAGAGATGGAATATGCCAACAATGTGGACTTTATAGATGAGGAAAAGAAACCCCTTGATGAACATCTCCCAATAGCTGCAAGCAAGCTAAAAATTTAAAATCTCTGAATGAATCCAAAACAGAGTTCACCCACATATACCTATCTACAAAGCATGAAACTAAAGAAAATAACGATCCACTCCGGGGCGGCGAACCATGGAGGAAAAGTAAAATCCTGGGCTCACTGCTTTGCAGTACTGCTGACATTGCTGCATGCTGCATCATGGGGAACATAGCTTTCCAGTCCTTCTGGAAGCTATGGATTCGTAGATCAAAGATGCCCTTGGTAAAAAGACTACGTTTATACAATGCAACCTGCGTATCCTTGATGATGTATAACTGTAACAGCTGGGCAGCTCTAGACAAACTTGACGCCTGCCACCGCAAACACCTACGCACCATCACTGGACACCGATGGCCAGAGAGCATAATTTCCAACGATGCACTATAGAAGATGTGTAATACGCCGCTGCTGTCTGTAAAAGTCGCCAGCAAAGATGGTCCATGTTTGGCCATGTGCTAAGGATGCCAGAAGACACACCAGCACAGAGCCTTGGAATTCGTCCTACTCGGAGCCAGCAAATACAGAGCCAGGAGAGGACGTCTTTGCATAAATCTGCTAAGCGTACTACCAGGTGACCTCAAGAAAGAAGGACTAGGTACACTCAAGTCAAGAATGGACCTGAGGAAGCTAAGGATTTTAGCTGAGGACAAGACACAGTGGGCAAACGTGAAGGACTGATTGCAGCTGTAGGATGTTTCTACTACTACAGCCACAGAATACAGTAATCATACACACAGTTTTTAGCCCACCTGGCCTCAAAGGCCAAGTGAGCTTATGCCATAGTGGTCGGCCGTCGTCTGTCCATCAAATCACTTCTCATTAACGGTTTGACCGATTTCAACTAAATTTGGCTGAAAGGATCCTATGCTGGTACCCTCCAGAGGTTTTTTCAGAAATCTGATTCGTCAGGTTTTCTGGGTGAAAATCAGATTTTATGAAAAATTAAGCAGAAATGGTAAAAGTTTTGCTCCTCAGTTACTTGACCTAATTCAACCAAATTTGTCTAGACTGATTCTATGCTGGTAGGCTCTAGAACTTCTATTTAGAATTTTGATTGATCAGTTTTTTGGGTGAAAATCTTAGATTTTATGAAAAATCTACCGGAAATGGTCAAAATGGTACTCTTCCATAGCCACTTGACATATTTCAACCAAATTTGGCCAGATGGATTCTACGGTGATAGGTTTGAGACTTCTATTCAGAATTTTGATTGATCAATTTTTTGGGTGAAGATCTTAGATTTTATGAAAAATTTACCGGAAATGGTCAAAATGCTACTTCTCCATAGCCGCTTGACATATTTCAACAAAATTTGACTAAATGGATTCTATGGTGGTAGGCTCTAGAACATCTTAGATATTATGACAAATCTACCAGAAATAGTCAAAATGCTACTCCTCCTTAGCTGCTTGACATATTTCAATCAAATTTGACTAGATGGATTCTATGGTGGTAAACTCTAGTACTTCTATTCAGAATTTTGATTGATCAATTTTTTGGGTGAAAATCTACCGGAAATGGTCAAAATGCTACTCCTCCATAGCTGCTTGACATATTTCAACCAAATTTGGCTAGATGGATTCTACGGTGATAGGTTTTAGAAGTTCTATTTAGAATTTTGATTCATCATTTTTTGGGGTCAAAATCTTAGATTTTATGAAAAATCTACTGGAAATGGTAAAAATGCTACTCCTCCATAGTCGCTTGACATATTTCAACAAAATTTGACTAAATGGATTCTATGGTGGTAGGCTCTAGAACATCTTTTCAGAATTTTGATTGATCAATTTTTTGGGTGAAAATTGTCAAAACGCTACTCTTCATTAGCCGCTTGGCAGATTTCAACCAATTTGGCTGGAACTATGGGTGTAGTTTTGAGAACTTGTATAAAGATTTTGATTGGTAAATTTTTGTGTGAAAATCTTGAATATTATGAAAATTTACCGGATATCATTTAAAGCGCTACTCTTCATTAACTGCTTGGGCGATTTCACCAATACTTGGATGGAAGAACCCTCTATGGTGGCAGGCTTCAGATCTAGTATGCAAAATTTTGCCTGGTCAGTTTTGGGTAACCATCTTGGATTTTCGAAGTTTTGTTAAATCACTTAAAAGCCTACACCTTATTAACCGCTTGGCAGATTTCAATCAATCTCAGCTGGAAGGACCTTAGCTGGGTAGCCTTCAGAATCCATGTACAGAATTTTGATTGGCCAGTTCCTTTGATGACCATCTTTGATTTTCTGAAAATTATCCATCATGTCTTTAAATGCAAATGGTTCAAATGATAATGGTCCAGGTGAGTGCCACAGGTCCTTGGGCCTCTTGTTAAGTATATAATTGTGACTCGTTTTACAGTAAAGATATCAACTACATAACGCCATCACCTAATAGAGATGAGCCTCCAGAAACAGCCACACCTGTATTTCCCCACATTGGTTGTCGTGTACGCCAGACAGAACATGGACAGGTAGGTTTTGTAGCTGATGAGTCATGTCATATTCTTCAGATCACCTTTACTGTTTACAGGTAACCTGGCATCTTTTTTTCTGGCTTGATTGTCTGTTTGTTTATCTGTGACTGTTTCTCGAAAACTATTATCGGCCATCCTTGAAATAATAGCAAAAGCAACCATGCTCCTCTAGACAATGATTCCCCAACTTTAGTCTTGATCCAAAAAATAAATCATAGCAGCGACAATACAGCAATGTAGCATAATTACTTTTTAAGACAAAAGGAGTAATATTCCATAGTTTAGTCAACCTATTCCAGTGAATGTTTTAGACATGCAGTTACAATGCAATAGACAAGTCTTGATGCTTGGCTGGGTGACTAAGTCAGAAGTCAAACCAGAAAGGCTTCTGGAGTCTTCCCCCACCCTACACCTGCCATGTCTCCTCCCTAGTAGAATTTTTAGATTGTTTCAAATACCATTTGAATCATTTCAGGAGAAAAATTAATATGTTAAAATTAATCTATGCTTATACATATTAATTATTTTAGGTTTCTTTCTAAAATATTCTATACATCATTGCACAAATATACAGATATGCACAAGTCCAATATCTTCAAACTGCATCCGTGGACGATGGTAGTGCCTTTTAAAGTGTATTGTGTTATGATGGCGTGGATTTTACTTTAAAACGATGAATGTTATTTCAATAAAGATAGATTTGTTATTAGCAATGATTGCAATCAATATTCATCATTATAAATACATCATTAATCATGTTAATAATCAGACTCTTCAATGGGCATTTAATTCTCTCATATATGCTAAGATTTTAATGTGAAAACATGACATAGCCTTTATAATAAAAAAAATAATAATAATCCTGTCGCACAATGGACCTTTCCATTTTTAGCTATGCCCCGCCCATCACTAGCTAAGCTCCACCCACACCTCACCGTGTTTGGATTGATCGATCCCCGAATGCCCTAGCTATCAATTTCCTGAAAACTATACAGGGAAGCTGTTGAATATTTTGTAACTAATTAGACTGGGTGCTGTTGCTGCCATAGGCAGCAACAGCTCCCAGTCAAATTAGTTTCAAAATGTTCAACAGAATATTTATTAAATAGTAAAAGCAAACAATTTGTACAACAGCCCATAGACCGTCATCAAATATGCGTTCATGACGTACTTATCGACGTCACTCATTATGATGTCCTTGTACACGCCACACAGTTCATTATGATGTCATATGATGGCTGGGTACTCTGGAAAGGTGAATTATAATTGGTTCAATACCATTTGCATTTGTATTTTAGGAAACTAGTGACGATGCTTGGTATGATGTTCCTCCTTCGCCTAAGCAGAAACATGACATACAGAATGCTGCCATGGCCAAGGTGACATCATCTGGTAGTTCATCTGCTCAGTCACAATCTCCCCAACACAATGCAAGCATCAGTTCCTCACCACAAACTCCAAGGCGGACCATATGCATCCCACCACACATCAACCGACTCGTCAAACGCATGCGTGAAGTACGTGTGGCATTTGCTCCTGAAACCTGTGTCTAACATTGGAAATAAGAATTATTTATTAGCTGTCAGCCTAATTGCAAATGCAGTGATAAATAGCCATTGAATCCACAAAAGACTATTTTTGAAAATTTACCACTGGAATGACTGGCTCGATAACCGAGCCAGTCATTCCAGTGGCAACTTTTAAAAAATAGTCTTCTCTTGGTCTGTAAATGGACATTTTCTTAAATAAACTCGAGGGTTTGGATAGTTTGAAGCAAATTTGAAATGCAGAAATTGGTTCCTGTCAAACGAGCTTCAATATATTCAACAGTTTACATATGATTGTTTTAAAATTGAGATACTGTGGCTGCAGGATTCAAAGGGTTCGAACTGTTGCAACAATGTTTCATCGTTTAATATTGATATTTATTTATTTATTGCCAAAGATAATCCTTACTGCTGATATAAATTTATATACCTCTGAACCGCACAGCTTTACAGAATAATTTGTTTATATATATATATATATATATATATATATATATATATATATATATATATATATATATCTATATATATATATAGCTCTTTTGTATGTTTGTATTTATATGTAATAGTTACAAGTCATGAGTCACAATATACTTCCTTATCACGACAGTATTACATGGATGAATCCACTCTTAGTCATGCCCCGCCCATCTATAGCTTCACGCGTGTTGGAATTGATTTATACACTCTGAATTCCGAGAATCCCAATTTCCTGTTAACCATATAGCTAAAATGTTGAATATTTTGAAACTAATTTGACAGCAGTAACAGCGCCCAGTCAGATCATTTTCAAAATATTCAAGAGAATGTTTATTAAACAGTAAAGACATGCAATTCGTACAACTTGACAAACTATTCCTGGTTCCTGACAGAGTATTTCTGTCAATTATGATTGTGACATCAACCTATATGTGACGTAGTTGATTATAACATCCATATTTGACCGACAGATTGGATTCATCCATTGTAGTGTATTGTGGTCTGACATGAGATTCTGTATAATGGTCAGCACATTCGTCACAAATGACTCAAATTTTGTACACTTATGATTGCTGCTGAAGCATTATGTATGGCCAAATCAACCTACCTCATTTCGATATATATGCAATGTTCAATGTATCAGTAAAATTTAACAAATGCCAAATTGATATATTAGATATTTACTCTGAATTACTAAATCTGTAGGTGTAAATGTAGTAGTATGTTGTGAAGTTACAACCACATTTTTACTTATACTTTCTGAAGTGACTGATCAAATAGTCACAAGCCGTTTATCGATTATCATGTCTATTCTGCCATCACTTAATAATGTTAATCAATATGCTATCAAAATCGATCAATCACCTGTTCTTTAATAGTTTACTTCAACTAGTTGTAAAAGTTGTGACAGCCATGTTAGACTGTTCATAATAATACTAGGATTCTAAAGTGAGGCTAACTTTTTATTTTGACAAACTTTTGCATATAAATATACATCATCAGGCGACAGGTGGAATATTTACAAGGCTTATATACAAAACATTACAGGTAGAGTTGATCAAATCGTGACAAGTTAAGAATGGAAGAATTAAATAGCAGCAATTAGTAATATACATGAGAGATTAGTTGATTAGTTAATCTACTTTATTCAGTAACAGCTATGATCAATACAAAGTGATGAAGATGACGACTCACGCGGGAGGCCACTACAACCTTGATAATTAACATTAAATAGGTATACTGTTGAATGAAATGATGAATTAATTAAAATAAATTGTTGAACCCTAATGGTAGTACATGGTGAATGGATAAGTAAAAATTTATAATTAATTAAATTAATAAATAAGAAATTATATCAAGATTTGTAACCATTAAAAATTAATTAATATAAAAATGTTTTTGATTAGAAAATTACAAGATAATCTAACACTTTAATGGTTAAATTGAGTAAAGAGAATCAAAGTGTTTGTATATTAAATGTCAGTTTGCAGGGCCAGAGATCATGACTTTCCTAAAAATTTTAAAAGTTACTACTGAAATGACGGGTTTGGTTATTAAGCCATGCTTTCCAGCAGTGAACTGAAATAGTCTCATTCTGGCCCACAAATGGACAAGACAAGTTTACTATAAGATTTGTGATGCAGCTAATACATGTTTCTTTGATTATAGATTGCACACTCAGTCCTACATGTACATTTCTAATCATTTATTTGTTGCTATAAAAGTCAACATAGAAACAGAAAGTCTGAGATGATGAATCGTGTTTTTGATTGTGTTGTATATTAAACAAGGTGTAATATTTTATGAATTCTTCACAGTATTACATGCAAATATTGGCTAGCTTTAATGAAGATGCTTTTTATCTGACATTGACAAAGCATAAATAATGTGCATGTGTGCACACACATTAAACAACAGTATTACATGCAAATAATGACTAGCTTTAATGAAGATGCTTTTTATCTGACATTGACAAAGCATAAATAATGTGCATGTGTGCACACACGTTAAACAACAGTATTACGTGCAAATATTGGCTAGCTTTAATGAAGATGCTTTTTATCTGACATTGACAAAGCATAAATAATGTGCATGTGTGCACACACGTTAAACAACAGTATTACATGCAAATATTGGCTAGCTTTAATGAAGATGCTTTTTATCTGACATTGACAAAGCATAAATAATGTGCACGTGTGCACACACGTTAAACAACAATATTACGTGCAAATATTGGCTAGCTTTAATGAAGATGCTTTATCTGACATTGACAAAGCATAAATAATGTGCACGTGTGCACACACGTTAAACAACAGTATTACGTGCAAATATTGGCTAGCTTTAATGAAGATGCTTTTTATCTGACATTGACAAAGCATAAATAATGTGCACGTGTGCACACACGTTAAACAACAGTATTACGTGCAAATATTGGCTAGCTTTAATGAAGATGCTTTATCTGACATTGACAAAGCATAAATAATGTGCACGTGTGCACACACGTTAAACAACAGTATTACGTGCAAATATTGGCTAGCTTTAATGAAGATGCTTTATCTGACATTGACAAAGCATAAATAATGTGCACGTGTGCACACACGTTAAACAACAGTATTACATACAAATATTGGCTAGCTTTAATGAAGATGCTTTATCTGACATTGACAAAGCATAAATAATGTGCATGTGCACACACACACGTTAAACAACAGTATTACATGCAAATATTGGCTAGCTTTAATGAAGATGCTTTATCTGACATTGACAAAGCATAAATAATGTGCACGTGTGCACACACGTTAAACAACAGTATTACGTGCAAATATTGGCTAGCTTTAATGAAGATGCTTTATCTGACATTGACAAAGCATAAATAATGTGCATGTGTGCACACACATTAAACAGTATTACGTGCAAATATTGGCTAGCTTTAATGAAGATGCTTTTTATCTGACATTGACAAAGCATAAATAATGTGCACGTGTGAACACACGTTAAACAACAGTATTACGTGCAAATATTGGCTAGCTTTAATGAAGATGCTTTATCTGACATTGACAAAGCATAAATAATGTGCACGTGTGCACACACGTTAAACAACAGTATTACGTGCAAATATTGGCTAGCTTTAATGAAGATGCTTTATCTGACATTGACAAAGCAAAATAATGTGCACGTGCACACACACGTTAAACAACAGTATTACATGCACATATTGGCTAGCTTTAATGAAGATGCTTTATCTGACATTGACAAAGCATAAATAATGTGCACGTGTGCACACACGTTAAACAACAGTATTACATGCAAATATTGGCTAGCTTTAATGAAGATGCTTTATCTGACATTGACAAAGCATAAATAATGTGCATGTGCACACACACGTTAAACAACAGTATTACATGCAAATATTGGCTAGCTTTAATGAAGATGCTTTATCTGACATTGACAAAGCATAAATAATGTGCACGTGTGCACACACGTTAAACAACAGTATTACGTGCAAATATTGGCTAGCTTTAATGAAGATGCTTTATCTGACATTGACAAAGCATAGATAATGTGCACGTGTGCACACACGTTAAACAACAGTATTACATGCAAGTATTGGCTAGCTTTAATGAAGATGCTTTATCTGACATTGACAAAGCATAAATAATGTGCATGTGCACCCACACACGTTAAACAACAGTATTACATGCAAATATTGGCTAGCTTTAATGAAGATGCTTTATCTGACATTGACAAAGCATAAATAATGTGCACGTGTGCACACACGTTAAACAACAGTATTACGTGCAAATATTGGCTAGCTTTAATGAAGATGCTTTATCTGACATTGACAAAGCATAAATAATGTGCACGTGTGCACACACGTTAAACAACAGTATTACATGCAAATATTGGCTAGCTTTAATGAAGATGCTTTTTATCTGACATTGACAAAGCATAAATAATGTGCACGTGTGCACATACGTTAAACAACAGTATTACGTGCAAATATTGGCTAGCTTTAATGAAGATGCTTTATCTGACATTGACAAAGCATAAATAATGTGCACGTGTGCACACACGTTAAACAACAGTATTACGTGCAAATATTGGCTAGCTTTAATGAAGATGCTTTATCTGACATTGACAAAGCATAAATAATGTGCACGTGTGCACACATGTTAAACAACAGTATTACGTGCAAATATTGGCTAGCTTTAATGAAGATGCTTTATCTGACATTGACAAAGCATAAATAATGTGCACGTGCACACACGTTAAACAACAGTATTACATGCACATATTGGCTAGCTTTAATGAAGATGCTTTATCTGACATTGACAAAGCATAAATAATGTGCACGTGTGCACACACGTTAAACAACAGTATTACATGCAAATATTGGCTAGCTTTAATGAAGATGCTTTTTATCTGACATTGACAAAGCATAAATAATGTGCATGTGCACACACACACGTTAAACAACAGTATTACATGCAAATATTGGCTAGCTTTAATGAAGATGCTTTATCTGACATTGACAAAGCATAAATAATGTGCACGTGTGCACACACGTTAAACAACAGTATTACGTGCAAATATTGGCTAGCTTTAATGAAGATGCTTTATCTGACATTGACAAAGCATAGATAATGTGCACGTGTGCACACACGTTAAACAACAGTATTACATGCAAGTATTGGCTAGCTTTAATGAAGATGCTTTATCTGACATTGACAAAGCATAAATAATGTGCATGTGCACCCACACACGTTAAACAACAGTATTACATGCAAATATTGGCTAGCTTTAATGAAGATGCTTTATCTGACATTGACAAAGCATAAATAATGTGCACGTGTGCACACACGTTAAACAACAGTATTACGTGCAAATATTGGCTAGCTTTAATGAAGATGCTTTATCTGACATTGACAAAGCATAAATAATGTGCACGTGTGCACACACGTTAAACAACAGTATTACATGCAAATATTGGCTAGCTTTAATGAAGATGCTTTTTATCTGACATTGACAAAGCATAAATAATGTGCACGTGTGCACATACGTTAAACAACAGTATTACGTGCAAATATTGGCTAGCTTTAATGAAGATGCTTTATCTGACATTGACAAAGCATAAATAATGTGCACGTGTGCACACACGTTAAACAACAGTATTACGTGCAAATATTGGCTAGCTTTAATGAAGATGCTTTATCTGACATTGACAAAGCATAAATAATGTGCACGTGTGCACACATGTTAAACAACAGTATTACGTGCAAATATTGGCTAGCTTTAATGAAGATGCTTTATCTGACATTGACAAAGCATAAATAATGTGCACGTGCACACACGTTAAACAACAGTATTACATGCACATATTGGCTAGCTTTAATGAAGATGCTTTATCTGACATTGACAAAGCATAAATAATGTGCACGTGTGCACACACGTTAAACAACAGTATTACATGCAAATATTGGCTAGCTTTAATGAAGATGCTTTTTATCTGACATTGACAAAGCATAAATAATGTGCATGTGCACACACACACGTTAAACAACAGTATTACATGCAAATATTGGCTAGCTTTAATGAAGATGCTTTATCTGACATTGACAAAGCATAAATAATGTGCATGTGTGCACACACACGTTAAACAACAGTATTATAGATAGTTGTGTTAGTTGCAATGCTATATATGCAGGTAATCGTGTGCTGTTTTATGCAAAACATGAGCTTTTAACTTGTTGATACATTTGTTCTTTGTGACTAAATGATATTTATCATATAACATATATAATTTTACATTCTAATTTGAAACACTCGATCATGGATATTTTATATGTGACACAAATATAATCCGGTCCATTTTCACATTTGCATAACGATATAATCTCATTTCATCATTGTACTTTCGTTTTTAGCTCACCTGTCCTGAAAGGCCAAGTGAGCTTATGTCATGGCGACCGTCTATCATGTGTCCGTCCGTCATCCGTCTGTCAACTTTTCCTTTAAACGACTTCTCAAGAACCGCTGGGCCGAATTCAATTATATTTGGCAGGAAGCATCCTTAGGGCATAGGGATCCAAGTTTGTTCAAATAAAGCCGATCGGCCAATTTGGCCAGTGGCCATCTTTGATTTTGGCCGATTTTTTGAAACGTCTTTAAAAATCTTCTCTGAAACCGCTCGAGGGATTGAAGCAAACCTCATGAAATATGATCTAGGGCAAGAGCGCAACCAAGTTTGTTTAAGGGAACTTGATTGGTCCAATGGTTCGGCAGCCATCTTGGCTGACCTAGTTTTAGCGAAAATGACTTCTCCAGAGCCGCTGAAGGGATCAGGCCAAAATTTGGAGGGACTAAGGGCCAGTAAAGTTTGTTCAAGCGAAGTTTATCCGTCAAAAAACATGGCTGCTGTGGACCAATCAAAATATAGCGTGTTTGGCAGCCATATTGGATTTTTTTATTTGATGGATTTTGAGGCCGAAATTGGTTTTATCTAGGTTTTTGGGTATTCTGATCTCAAATTTGCAATTTTCCAAACTGTCGGATAAATGGTTTGGTGGCCATCTTGGATCAGTTTCCCGCCAAAAGCACCCATACTAAAGCAATGGGAAATTTATAATGTCTTCCTCTCTACAACTGCTGCGCCGATTTCAACTATATTTGGCAGGAATATCCTTAGGGAAGAGATTTCCTTTTGTTCAAACGAAGGCGATCGGCCAATTTGGCCGGCGGCCATCTTGGATTTTGGTCGATTTTTAGAAATGTCCAATTTTGTGATATATGACTAAAAAGCAATGGGAAATTTAAAATGTATTCTCGAGCCATCTTGGATTTTGGTTGAATTTTAGAAACATCTTTAAAAATCTTCTCCAAAAGCGCTTGGGGGATCAATTCAAAACACATGAAATAACATCTAGGGCAAGAGCTGCACCAAGTTTGTTCAAGGGAACTTGATTGGCCAAATTGTTTAGTAGCCATCTTGGATAACCTATTTTTTGCCAAAACAACTCCAGAACCACTGAGCGGATTGGGCCGAAATTTGGGAGATATATGATTAGGCACTGAGTGCCATTAAAGTTTTTTCAAGGGAAGGAGCTACGTCAGAAACATGGCCGCAGTGGACTAATCAAAATGTAGCATTTGGCGGCCATATTTTTGTCCACAAACTCATTTAAAAGACTAATCCTAAACCACCCACCAACAATTTTGACAAAAATGCATATCCAGGTGGGCGACACAGGCCCCTTGGGCCTCTTGTTGTAATTGGGACTGAAATTCAATATTAAATCACAAAAGATTGTGTTTGGTGATTGATATTATAATTGTTTTTCTATTTTAACCCTTTCACCGACAAATCTCTGAAAAAGTGTATTCTTTACGATGAAAGTTATTCTGTTGAATATTCTGAAAATGAGTTTACTGGAAACCTAAGGCAGCAATAGCTTCCTGTCAAATTAATTTCAAAATATTCAACAATTTTCCACTATGGTTGCCTTGAAGATGAGATATGGGGAATTCATCGGTGAAAGGGTTCCACCATATTCTGTGCCAGGTGTATATTATCATATTGGTATAACAATGGAGGGATTTATTTCTCGTTATTCCCATCTATTTATAGCCAAGCTCCGCCCACTTAATTCACATAATTAAAATTCCAAGGTACCTATAACGGTAAGCTTGTGAATATTTTGAAACTATTTTGACCAGAGGCTGTTGCTACCCATTATCGTGATGGAGCTATGTCACTGATTGTAGTGTCCATCTAACTAGTGACATAATGGTAATGACGTCGGATATGTGAGTGACAGATCTGATCCCTCAATATGACTTGCTGTGTAAATAATATTTTAATGCATGCCATAAATAAAATAACCCAGTTATATATTCAGTTGATAGATCTACTAAAATATGTATTTGTTAAGCAAATGGTCACTATGAAAAATTGATATTTTCTGACTGATTTTGACCATTAAATGGTTAACTAGATAATGCATTTGCCAGTTAATATATTGGTGATATTTTGGGGTTGTTGATCATTGAAGGTGATCTAATTTTTTAGGCCTAGTCATGTCTTGTATTAAGGTAGTTTCGATCTAAGAAATGTGCTTACACTAAACTAAGTGAATTACGTCACACATTTTGCAAACTACTGCCATAGCCTACTTAACCCCTGTTATGTCAACGTAACTATTTAATGGGGCATGCTGGTAAAAAAAACAACCTCTGCAATGATCTTGAGGTATGTCCATTTGCGGGACAAGAGATTTTTTTTAATTTACAACTGGAATGTCATTCCCGTGGTAAATTTCAAAAAATTGTCTTCTCTTGACCTGCAGATGGACATCTGCTATGCACAAATTTGGAATTTCATTACTATTATACCATTTATGGCCATTTAGAGCAAAAAATTTCAATTTCTTTTAAAAGATGTTGACCAGTAAAGAGTTAATTAACTCTTTTTCAATGAAACCAAATTCTTTCCGAGGTATAGCATATTCTGTTGAATATTTTGAAATTAATATGACTGAAAGACATTGCTGCCTAAGGCAGCAATGGCTTTCAATCATATTAATTTAAAAATATTTAACAGCTTTCCTGGGTTTTTTCCCTGAGATTGCGATACAGGGAATTTATGAGTAACAGGGTTAATATAAGTAGCATTATGACTACTAATCACCACCATTGTACAGGCGTTAGTAATCTGCTTGCTTGGATAAATCGCTATGACCAACTATTACAGTATTTCTTTTCATCAACCAACGTTTCAAAGTATGTATTCCTGTGATAGTTGCTTATAAGATTATATTATTAGTTATCTCTACATTTGTTATGATATGAATAGAATTTATTATAAGTTAATATAATATTGCTACCAATATGCGCCAACCTGTGTGTGTGTGTGTGTATATATATATATATATATATATATATATATATATATATATATATATATATACTAAGAGTTACGTATAATTCACCTTTCCAGAGTATCCATCGATGAGTTGACGTCATATGACATCATAATCAGCTAAGCAGCGTGTAGGATGACATCATAATCATTACCTCATAAATGATTCTATTTAGCTTGTCTGTAACTCTTAATAGTCCAACACGGTGTACGAATTGTATGTCTTTACTATTTAATAAACATGCTGTTGAATATTTTGAAACTAATTTGACTGGATGCTGTTGCTGCCATAGGCAGCAACAGTGCCCAGTCAAATTAGTTTCAAAATATTTGTTGAATATTTTGAAACTAATTAGTTTCAAAATATTTAACCGCTTACCTGTATAGTTGTCTGGAAATCGATAGTCAGAGAGTTCAGAGATCGATCGATCCCAACACGAGCGAGGTGTTTGTGGAGCTTAGCTAGAGTTGGGCGGGGCATAGCTAAAGCAGGAAATGTCCATTACAGTTCTCTCTACATTTGTTGCCATGCTGCTATAATTTAATCTAACATTGTGCTTAGATGTTTGAAGAAGCTGTTACCATTAGCCATTACCACTTTGATGTAATTATTTTAAGTTTTCAAATTGAATTAAGAGAGGAAGAGGTGTTCATTTTTAACAAATTTAGTGGAAGATGTTGCTATCGTAGACAGCAACATAGTCCACCAGAATGTTTAAAATGCACACCCGTTTCTTTGATATTGATACAGTAAAAGATAGAATATTGATATCAGAGTGGTAACGGTTACGGTATTTGTTATATTGCTGTGGTTGTATATGTATGAAATTGTCAAATTATTGCAGATATTTATTCTTCTTCTTTTCGATCGCTGGTATCACACTTGGAGAGCCGTTCTCAAGATGAAATCTGTGGTTTTCTGCAGTTCTTCCACAGGCCCATACAGCTTTTCAAGAATAGAGGTTGACAAAGGCCAGATCTCTTCTCTCAGCAGCTGATACGTACTGCAACATTGAAGTATGTGCTCTGTGGTCTGTTCTGCTTCTCCACAAGGACAAGCGGGCGATGTCGTAAGGTGGAACCGCCTGTACATGTGTTGGTTTAGTCTGTTGTGTCCAGTTCTGAGACGAAAAATGGTCACTTGCTCTGGCCTCGAGAGATGATGGTAGGCATCTTCTGATGGAGGTGTTCTATAGAGGGACTTAATGATAGTCTTCATCTCTGTATGGGTAACCATGTTTTCTGTCTGATTCTCTTCTGCACCCACCTTTGCCATCTTGTCTGCTTCCTCATTTCCTTGGACTCCACAGTGTGAGGGGATCCACTGCAGTGCTATCCGAAAGCATTTGATGGTTTGTAGTGCTTCTTCAAGTTGTGGCAGCTTACCTTTGGTGATAGCCTCAAGGACGGAGCGGGCATCAGATAAAAAGACAATCTGTGCAATAGGGTCTGCTGTTCTGCTGATGGTATTAGCTGCATGAACCAGTGCTTCGACTTCAGCTCTGTAGTTTGTGCAGTGTTTGCCTGTCGGTATTGCAGCTGACTCATGTTGTCCGTTTGGATACTGTATGTGGAGTCCGGCACCTCCGCTCCTAATTGCATCTTTGGCTGATCCATCTGTGTAGATCCTTATCCATGTCTCCTGAGGGTACATTTCTTCCAGCATGGCTAGGGTCAGGGCCTTCTTGCTCACATCACTGTGTTCATTTTTGGTTGTGAGATGAGGTACTGTGGTGCGAATAGCTATGCTCTCTAGTTTGTTTTCCCAGGGTGGAGGATCAAGGGTGTGGTTTGGATCTTCTATTTGTGCTGGCAACATCTCTTGGTGTTTCCTTTGAAGTGCTTTTGTCTCTTTCACAAAACTTGATCTTTTAAGTCTTCCTAATGACAGCTGTGCTTGCCTGATCTTCATCGGGTGGTTATTGAACGATTTGAACTTTGCAGCTTGGATCAGTGCTTTGCATTCCCTTCCTTTGCTAAGTGGGGGAATGCCTGCTGTCTGCTCCATTTTTTCTATTGGTGTTGATCTCATTCCACCAGTGATGATGCGCAGTGCCTGGTTTTGTACTCTGTCGAGGTTCTGTTGATGAGATTTAGCTGTTGTCATCCATGAGCTGGATCCATACTCAAGGTGTGGTCGTACGGCACCTAGGTAGATGGTCTTGAGGATCCTTTCATTGGCACCCCACTTTGTTCCTGCCAGCTTCCTCATGATGTTTAGCTTTCTTCTGGCCTTTGCCTCTGCATTCTGGATGTGCTCCTTCCATGTTAATCTTCTGTCATATGTGACTCCCAGGTATGTCTGCTGGTCCTCGTATTCGAGTGGAGTACCGCCCAGTGTCAAATTGCCAACCTTGGTTTTGGTGGAGTGAATAGCATGGCTGATGATTTTTCTTTGTTGATGGTAATACACCAGCGATTGGCCCAAGCTGTAATTCTGTCCAAGGCGAGCTGCATTCTGTACGTGGCAGTCGTTGTGTACTCCTCGGTGCACCAGATTACGAGGTCATCTGCATAGAGGGCTGCTTGGATCCCATTGGGCAGCTCTGCTACAATGTCATTGATGAAGAGTATGAACAGAGTAGGTGATAATACTCCGCCTTGTGGCACCCCTTGTCTCAGCAATACATTCTGTCCAGATTGTCCATCCACCAGCACCCTAGCTCTGCGATTGTGTAGGTATGACTTGGTCCATCGGAACATGTTGCCACCGATGCCTGTGCGCCGGAGCTTCACGAGGAGGCCATCCTTCCACACCTTGTCAAATGCTTTCTGCAGATCGATAAAGGCAGCTAGCATCACCTTCTTAGCTTGAAAAGTGTCCTCTATGACCTGTGCAAGATGTGTTGTTTGATCTTCTGTGCTCCTGTATCTTCTGAATCCGGCCTGCTCTGAAACTATAATGTTCTCTGACTCCAGGTACCACTGCAACCGCTGGTTGATGATGCGCTCCATGGTCTTGCATATGCAGCTTGTAAGACTGATAGGACGGTAGCTCAGCACTTTCGTCTTGTTCTTTCCTTTTTTCAGAATAGGAGTCATTCTGGCTTCCTTCCAGCACTGAGGAACCTCTCCATTGGTCCAACTGAGATTAAAGATGTCTAGCAACTTGCGAAGAGATGCATTACCAAGGTGTTGGATCATTTCATTCGTAATGCCATCTGGCCCGGGAGATTTCTTCTTTTTCAGTTGGCGGATAGCCTTCTTCAGTTCTGTTAAACTAATGTCAACTTTCATTGCATCGTGAGTGTTGGTGTCTGTTCTTTCCTTTTGCTCTTTTCTAACCTCCCTTTGACGCATTCGTGGTATAGAAATGTTGCTTTCTTTTGCATATGCCTTCGCAAAGGCATCTGCTGCCATCTTTCCTGTCAGTGTTTGTCCATCTTCTTCAAGAGTAATCTTCTCTCCCCTGACACCCTCATCATTGAGTGCTTTAGTCAGTCTCCATAGTTTTGTGGTGTCTCTCTCTAAATTAAACCCTGCCGTCTTTTCCCTCCAGCTTCTTCTTTTGGCCTCCAGCTTGGTCTTTAGATACCTGGCTTTAGTTTGTTGTAGCGTGAAGTGGTTTTCATGACAGGGATTACCCTCTGCATCTTCTCTGGCCTTGTCTAGTTTATCATGTGCTGCTTGCAGTTCTGTTGTCCAGTAGGGGCAGTAGTTTTTCCTGAACCCTCGAGGAATCGCTTCATTGGCAGCCTTGAGGATACTTGAATTAAATTCCTTGACCACATTGTTGATGTTTCTCCCTTCTACTGCTATATTATGGGTAAGCTCATTGGAACGAATGCCGAACAGACTCCAATTTGCCTTTTTGTAGTTCCACCTTGGATGTTGAGGTGAACTGGTCGAAATACTTCCAGAAAGAGAGAGGAGGACTGGGCGGTGGTCGCTTCCTCCTAACTGCGATCCGACCACTCTACTGAGGTTTCTGTGAATGTCTTCTGTACAAAATGCCAAGTCCGGCGTTGTTGTCGAGTGCCATCGGCGCGAGTAGAAGGTAGGCTGATCTGTGGGATCGTTGACAAGTAAAAGGTGCTTTTCATCTTGCCATGCTTCAATGTCTTCTCCTCGTTTATCAAGTGTTCTGTATCCCCAGCTCTGGGACTGGCTATTAAAGTCTCCCGCAATGAGGAAGTGGCAGTCCGGGACCTGGATTGTGTCACGTGAGAGATTCTTGTCATTAGGGCAGTAATAATTGACAATTTCAATCACAGAGTTGCTGGTTGTTACCTTGATCTTGATATATTCTGCCTCTTCCATAAAGGTTTTGATCTGGCTGGCGTTCACGCTGTTTCGGACCAAGGTCATCACCCCACCTTTCTTTCTTCCTCTTCGATCACACCGGAAAATCTGGTAACCTCTGATCTTAAATGGTTTTCCTTCTTGCAGGTGTGTCTCTTGAATGCAGCAGATATCAATGTTGTTTTCGTACAGGAACTGTTCGAGCTCTGATTTCTTGTTGGTAACCACTTCTGCATTCCAGTGCATGATGTTGATACTGGGGTTCTCTTTGGGTTTGGTCTTCTCTTTCCGTTGGCCAGTAGCTCTCCATCCTCGTCCCCTGGCTCCACAAGACGAGTTGATGGGACCTCCAGTAGCTGAGGGTGGGCTCCTTCGAGGCATGGAGCCCAGCGCTGCACCTGCCTGGCGGATCCTCACAGGGCGAGCACCATTTCGATTGATTCGATCTCCAAGTGTAATTTCATTAGCGTTGTGCATAATGCTCTGGTTAGCCCCTCCAAATGTCTGGATTGACACCCAGTGGGTTACACCCCTGCGCCACGTTGAGGCCGAGCATATAGTCTTAAACAGGGGGCAGATATTTATTTCTTCCAGATTTAAACTGACTGTTTTAACTGGCATTTATAAATTATTACGCTCCCCACTAACCCACATAGCATGTGTACTATATACGACTGCAGCAGTATATCCTTTAATGTAATGCCATACATGCAGTATATATTGTACACATTATGTAGATGTTTATTTAGGGATATATTTGTTAATTGTACATAAATAGATCTACTTACCTTCGCCCAATAAGGGAAAACGGCCTAGTTAACTTCACCCAGTAAGAGGAAAATGGCCTGGTTACGTTCGCCCAGTAAGGGGAAAATGGCCTAGTTACCATCCCCCAGTGAGAAGAAAAGGGCCTTGTTTCCCTTAGAGCTTAGTTACCCTTGCTCAGTAAGGGGAAAAGGGCCTAGTTACCCTCACGCAGTAAAGGGAAAACAGCCTAGTTACCCTCGCCCAGTAAGGGGAAAACAGCCTAGTTACCCTCACACCCAGTAAGGGGAAAAGGGCCTAGTTACCCTCGCCCAGTGAGGGGAAAAGGGCCTAGTTACACTCGCTCAGAAAGGGGAAAAGGGCCTAGGTTACGCTCGCACAGTAAGGGGAAAATGGCCTAGTTACCCTAACCCAACAAAGGGAAAACACCCTAGCTACACTCGCCCAGTATGGGGAAAAGGATCTGTCTGTCTGCCTGCCTGCCTGTTGGTTTGCCTAATTATAACAATATGTATTGCGATTGATAGAGTGACAAAGTGTAGTTACCTGATTTCGCAAAGATAACATTGAATATATTTGTTAGCGTTAGTAAGATTGGGTTAATCTTATATTTTACTTGAATGACTAACAATTATTAAGGAGAGATTTGGGTAGGGTTCTAATATTCTCTTATAAACGGGATCGTGAGAGAAAATACTAAACTCTGAAATTCCGCCTTCGAGACGATCATGCACAATCTATAGCATCCAAATTTTCTGTGCTACTAGACCTGAGAAGACACCCGCATAGCTGAACATTTCAATTCTCTATGTCAGTTAATTCACCATGACTTTGAAATCTTACTGGTTCATTTCAGACACAGAAAAAACAGAAAATTGCCAACTTCTCAGAGAAACATTACTGATGAAATGTTTGCAGACAAAATGTAGGAAACAGAAATAGGAAAAATGCCAAGTTTTTAGAGCAGAATATAAAGCATAAGAAACTAAATAGCATAAACTATTTGATTACCAGCCAGTTAATGCTTTTAAGAAAAAAACAATTATCTGTACATAAGTAATAAAATAAGCAAGAAATTTTCCTATTCCTACTGCTGCAGTTGCTGCTGCTGCTGTTACTACCTATGATGTTATTGTCACCATTGTTGCTGGTATACATAGGCAATATATTGCAAGCATACAATAAATACCTCATCTACTCATATTATACATTTCTGGTCTCTTTATTACGTTATATATTTGTGATATTTAAGTCTCACTCCAACCAGAGAATCTGAAATGGATGCTGCTGCTTTCTTAATGATTCTCTGGTAGAGTAAGATAGTGACCCGCTCACTTTTTCCAATATATGGTGAAATGTCCAATATGGAGCCTAAATAATTAAGTGTGGCTTTTGCGACGATTCTCAGCTCCAGGAAGGTTACATGATTCTTACAAACAACAAAAACCTATTTCAAATAACTTAAGATTATATGTTTATTTACATTGAATATTGGTTGTTGCACAATAAAAATATCAAGGCACAATTGTTTTTTACATATTAAATTACTCTGACTAATAATGATTACCGTATCTGTCCCTATCAACATAATTTTTTCATGATGAAGCCAGCCAAAAGCGGACACTGCAGTGATCTTGAGTAAGGTTCATTTGCAGGCCAAGAAATAACTATTTTGAAAATTTACCAGATGAATGTCTGGCTCGGTAACCAAGCCAGTCATCCCAGTGGTAAATTTTCAAAAATATTCTTTTGGCCGACAAATAGACATTCATTAAGCAAATGTTTTGATTAGAAAAGATGGATAATTTTCAAAAAATCCAGGATGGCCACAAAAGATATTGACCAATCAAAATTCTCGTTGGCTGTGTTAAAGCCTACCACCGAAGGATCATTCCACTCAAGTTTCGTTGAAATCAGGCCACTAATTAAAGAGTAGCATTTTAAATGGTTCTGAAGAATTAAAAAAAAATCCAAATGGCCACCAAAAACCTGACCAACCAAAATTCGGAAAAGAAGTGCTAGAGTCTTCCAGTATAGAATCCTTCCAGCCAAATTTGGATAAAATCCAATACACAGTTATGGAGGGGATGCATTTTAAAAATTTTTGGTAAATTTTTCAAAAAATTTATGATTTCACCAAGAAATCAACCCATTAAAATTCTGAATAGATGTTCTAGAATCTACCGCGATAGTGTCTGTCCAGCCAACTAGGGTTGAAATCTGTCAAGCGGTTAATCATGAGTAGCGTTTGGACAATTTCCGCTAAATTTTTCATAAAGTCTAAGACTTTCACCCCAAAAATTGACCAATCAAAATTCTGTATAGAAATTCTGAAGACTAGCGCCATGGGGTCCTTCCAGCCAAAGTAAGTTGAAATCCGCCAAGCAGTTAATGAATAGCGTTTTTTTTTTACAATTTCCGGAACAATTTTCCAAGTTCTAAGGTCTAGCCCTAATAGGGTCCTTCCAGTCAAAGTAATTTGAAATCTGCCAAGCGGTTAAAGAGGATTAACGTTTGAACAAGTTCCGGAAATTCTTTCATAAAATCTAAGGTTTTCACTCAAAAAATTTACCAATCAAGATTCTGTATACACGTCTGAGGCCTACCTACTCCCTTAGTGCCCTTCTAGCCAAATTAGGTTGAAATCTGCCATGTGGCTAATGAGTAGCGATTTTAAACAAAACTTGACAGATGGACGCCATGTGTCAGGGACATTGACTTTTGACCCCAACATCAATGTGTGATGCCATATCATTATAATGAGGCATGTGTCCAAGTTTGGATCAAATATGATTAACAAAACCTGAGAAGTTGAAAAAAACCCAAGTTTTTTTTATCAATGTCACAGTGACCATGACCTTTGACCTTTTGACTGCAAGGTCATTGTGTGATGCCGTGTCATTATAAAGAAGCATGGGCCCAAGTTTTGGTCCAGTATGATTAACCAAACATGAGATATAAACAGAAAAGTTGAGCTAAATGCAAATTGGACACCGCCACCACCGCCGCCGGACAACGTGTAGGGTATCACAACAGCTTATTATACTTGGTAAAGTCGAGCTAAAAGATGATATAGATATTTGTAGTATGGTCCACGGTTTCTATGACTGTAATCAATTTGTCGTTGTTGGTCTGTAATGTCATGAAATAAATGAAATATAATATTTCCATCAAATTATCAATGCTATAACTAAATTTGTCCTAAAAAATAAGATTGTTTTTAACACAAGACACCCTGTTGTTGCCATGATGCAATACTGATGACTGAAGTGATTTGCGTAATTGAGTGGCTATAGTACACCGTCGTTCAATCGGGAAAGAAGTAGATTTAATACTTTTGTGAAATTTATTATTTATTTGGATGGCATGTCGAGACGAACAGAACCCAGTTTCAGAATCCACTTCCATGTACTGGTTCAGGTAGCGCATGCAGAAGGGACAAGCCTTGAGAATTCTGAATCTGTACCTCAGGACTGCACTACAATATGTATATTCAGGGTTTATTACTTGATGGGACGCTTCCCTGAACTAGTGCAGCACATCCTTGACCACACATTAGATGATGCAACAGCCAAATCAAATCAAGGATTGAAAGCGATAACATATGAAACTTTTTTAGGTGTGACTCACAAGTCTGTTGTTCTGTCGGTGAAATATTTGTAAAACCATTTATGTCACTACTACAGAGTGCTCACACTTTTTTAGTATAGGTCTGTCTATTAGTCTGCCCGTTGGTCCGTCAAAATTTTAACAAAATCCTGACAACGCTACCTCAGTCACAGCTATAGCTTGTTTTATGATAAATAGTAACAGGTAATAAAACAAGAATTCCGCGGAATTAAATGTCTTGCCTGTCTCCTGTTTGTCACAGTTACCTTTACCTTTAACCTTCTGCCCTCAATGTTATTATGTTGCTTCCTAACATTATAGGTAACCAGGTATCCAAGTTTAGTTGCAATAGGCTTAACCAATTCTGAAATATAAGCTGAAAGGTTTTGCTAAACGCAAAAACCTAATGTTGAAATAAGAGTTCTATATCAAGGTCACAATGACCTTGACCTTTGACCGTGTGACGCCAATATCATCATGCTGCTCCCTAACATTATAGGTAACCAGGTATCCAAGTTCAGTTACAATAGGTTTAACCCATCCTGAAATATAAGCCGAGAAGTTTTGCTAAACGCAAAACCTTAATGTTAAAATAACAGAGTTCTGTATCAAGGTCACAGTGACCATGACCTTTGACCGTGTGAAAACAACATCATCATCATCTTGCTTCCTATCATTATAGGTAACCGTGTATCCAAGTTTAGTTGCAATAGGCTTAACCAATCCTGAAATATAAGCTGAAAAGTTTTGCTAAACACAAAAACAAAGTTGAAATAACAGAGTTCTGTATCAAGGTCACAGTGACCTTTGACCTTGTGACACTAACATCATCATGCCGCTTCTTATCATTATAGGTAACCCTGTATCCAAGTTTGGTTCCAATTGGATGAGGCATTGCTGAGATAAAAGGCAATAACTTTTGTTTAATGCAAATACTTAATATATAAATATTAACAAAGATTATACTGTGACCTTTAACCCCCATAACCTTGACCGCATGATGTCTGCATCAGCATGCTGCTTCCTTTTGATGTATATCACCATGTACCCAAGTTTGGTTCCAATTGGATCAGGCATTGCTGAGATATAAGGCAATAACTTTTGTTCAATGCAAAAACTAAACATAAAATATTAGCAAAGATTATACCATGACCTTTGACCCCCCATAACCTTAACCTCATGATGTCTGCATCAGCATGCTGTTTCCGTTAAATGTAAATCACCATGTACCCAAGTTTGGTTCCAATTGGATAAGGCGTTGTTGAGATATAAGGCAATAACTTTTGTTTAACGCAAGAACTTAACGTAAAATATTAACAAAGATTATACTGTGACCTTTGACCCCCATAACCTTGAACGCATGATGCCTGCATCAGCGTACTGCTTCCTTTCGATGTATATCTCCATGTATCTAAGTTTGGTTCCAATTGGATCAGGCATTGCTGAGATATAAGACAATAACTTTTGTTTAACGCAAAAACGTAACGTAAAATATTAACAAAGATTATACTGTAACCTTTGACCCCTGTAACCTTGACCTCATGGACTTTTTATCGGCGGGCTGCTTCCTTTCGATGTATATTACCATGCACCCAAGTTTGGTTCCAATTGGATCAGGCATTGCTGAGATATAAACTTAACTTAAGTTTACGCCGCCGCCATCGCCGGAAAAGTGATACCTATGTCTCGATCCTGTTTCGCAGGCGAGACAAAAATCTTTTAATATAAATTCTCTGTATCTCAATCTCTGTGCAAACAAACAGGAGACCTGTTGAATATTTTGAATTTAATATGACTAGAAGCCAATTCTGCCATAGACCACTGCAAAGCTCCACACTTTGACCAACTTTGACCTCTTAAACCCCACAAAATGGATGAGAATTTTGATGGATGAACTGAATTTTTATGTGACCTCTTATTCTCCCATCCCATCAACACACGACTACCATGGACATACCGAAAGAAAAGTGCCATCCCACAATCTGCAATGATAATGGTAAATAACATACCAATTTTTAATGTATTCCACCAAGCTTTTTTCAGAGGAGATTGTGTCCTGGACAGAATTTGTATGATATTTGACCCTGACCCCCAAATATAGATGTCTCGCTATCATATCAGTAATTAAAACAAGAGGTCCAAGGGGCCTGTATCGCTCACCTGGACCATAGGTATCTCGACTAGAATGGTTATTAACAATAAATAGAACTCTAATGAGTTGAGCAGACTTGTAACAAGAAAACTAAGGCCATGTTTCTTTATGTATCAACTTCTCTTGAACAAACTTTAATGGCCCATAGCGTTCAATATCATCTCACAAATTTTGGTCCGATCACTTCAGCAGTTCTGGAGAAGTCGTTTTCTCGAAAACCAGGTCATCAAAGATGGCCCCCGAATGATTTGACCAATCAAGTTTACAAGTGAACAAATTTGGTGCAGCACTTGCCCTAGATGATATTTCATGATTTCTGAATCGATCACTCAAACGGTTTCGATTTTTTTAATTTCTAAAACTTGGCCAAAATCCAAGATCGCCACCAGCCCAATTGGTCGATCGGCTTCATTTGAACAAACTTGAATCTCTATGCACTAAGGATGCTTCCTGGCAAATATAATTGAAATTGTCCCAGTAGTTATTGAGAAGACATTTTAAATTTCCCATTGCTTTAGTATGGGAGGTTTTGGCAGGAAAATGATCCAAGATGGCCACCAAACTGTTTATCTGACGGTTCCGAAAATTGCGGAGTTGAGATCAGAATACTCAAACACATAAAACAATTTGGGCCTCAAAATCCATCAAATATAAAAAATCCAATATGGCCACCAACCACGCTATATTTTGATTGGCCGACGGCGGCCATGTTTTTTTTGCGGTTCAACTTCCCTTGAACAAACTTTAATGGCCCTTAGTCCCTAATCATATCAGCCAAATTTGGACCTGATCTGTTCAGCGGTTCTGGAGAAGTTGTTTTCGCTAAAACTAGGTCAACCAAGATGGCCACCGAACCATTTGACCAATCAAGTTCCCTTGAACAAACTTGGTTCAGCTCTTGCCCTAGATCATATTTCATGGGGTTTGCATCAATCTCACAAGCGGTTTCGGAGAAGATTTTTAAAGACCTTTCTAAAAATCGGCTGAAACCCAAGATGGCCGCCGGCCCAATGGGCCGATCGGCTTCGTTTGAACAAACTTGAATCCCTGTGCCCTAAGGATGCTTCCTGCCAAATATAATTGATATTGTCCCAGGAGTTTTCGAGAAGACATTTTAAGTTTCCCATTGCTTTAATATGGGACCGTATGGCGGGAAAATGATCCAAGATGGCCGCCAAACCGTTTATCCGACCCTTTCAAAAATTACAAATTTGAGATCAGAATACCAAAAAAGACGTTTCCTAAAATCAGTAGAAAGCCATGATGACTGCCGGCCAAATTGGCTGATTGACTTCGTTTGAACAAACTTGGATCCCTATGCCCTAAGGATGCTTCCTCCCAAAGATAATTGAAATCGGCCCAGTGGTTCTTGAGAAGTCGTTTAAGGAAAAAGTTGACAGACGGATGACGGATGGTCGCCATGGCATAAGTTCACTTGGCCTTTCAGGCCAGGTGAGCTAATAATGAAATTGATTGACTTCCGACAAATATATATATATATATATATATATATATATATATATATATATATATATAATAAATTAAAAAGTGTGTGCACGCACACAGGCAGGCATGCACGCACGCACGCACGCACGCACGCACGCACGCACACACCACACACAGGGACCAGACAAAATTGGCCTTTATAGACAGATAACATAATATATATCATGGGAACCACACAAAACTGGCCTTTATAGACAGATAATATATAATGAATATAACAGATATTTTTATCGGTGTTGGTCTCCAGGCTTTGCCTAAATCCATCCATAGTAATACAATTCTGTAATTGGTTCACGATGACTTTGACAGTTTGGTGACTATTCATATATATTAGAACTTGAGCTATCATCTGTATCCCACCCCACCCTTTGGGTGGAGCCTAATGTAATCATATGCTGAAAAGTATATAGCTTTATGTTACAAAGATTGCAAAAATGCCCGGCTACTTCCCTCCCCAGTAGCAATATAATTTACGTATTTAGTTCACCATGACATAACCCTTTTAACCGCAAAATTGAGAAACACGTTTGGCGACTTCATCTATATTAGTGGAACTTGAGTTATCGTGTGTGTGTGCGTGCGCGCGTGCGTGCGTGTGTTTGTGTGTGGGGGGGGGGGGGGGGCTGTGTTAAATGTGATAACTCAAGTTCTACTAATAAAAAGCTCTCAAAAGTGGCGAGGTCGAGGACTACTGGGAGAATCAGTGGGTCTAGCGTGTCAAACCTTGCTTCTGCGGCGGCGGTGTTGTTGATGGTTGAACCAACGTTGTGGGCGGAAAAATCTAAAGGTTCCTCTTGTGTTGTGGGCATGCTAGTGTTGGTGATCAAACAGGGAGAAGTTACTCCCCTGGCGTGTATGCTACTCCTCACCTTCTGCGTCTGCGTATGGCTGAAGTTGTCAGTCTGTATACCACTCTTGTGCTTGTGGTTGATGTGTCAATTCCCAAAGTCATAATACAATTATTACATCACAGTGGACTAATCTTGAAACAGCCTGTGCATCTACATGAACATGCACACATGAAGATAGCTACACGTGTTGTATCCAGACCAGGGTTGCCTGCCCTACCAGTTTGGCACTGAGGCAATAACAAGCCAATGGCTTATGCCTTGTAAATTGATGTTGATGTTGATGTTGTCTATCCAGATCTTCTTTCCGTGTGTAGCTTGAATTGCACTGTTGACAGTGGATGCGTGTGAGGTTGCCGTGTTTGGTAGACTTGTGACGTGATAGACTAGAACTTTGTTTGAACTGTGAGCCACAAACTGAACAGGTGTGATTAGCCATTACAGTGTGAATACTGATAAATGGTTTTAGCGGTTAGGGTTTATGACGACAATGTAGCGTGACGTCATACGTGCGTGTGACGTAAATGTGTGTGTGACATGTTGGGTTTGACGTCATCGTTGTTGTCCCGAGTTGGGAGAGTTGGTAACCCAAGGTGTATGTATGGTGTCTCACCCACAGGGTGTGGGGGTTACCAATCTGCGTGATTAATACCAACGGGATCCATTGTGTGTAGTTGGTGGATCCAGTAAGATTCACGCTCCTTGCGTGGGGTGGTGGCCTCAGTGCTTTCGGGGTCGTGACGCAGAACTTCTATGACTCTATATCTGATACTATTTGCATCGTGTCCTGGCAGGTTAAAATGTAGTGCGACCGGTGTGTCTTTGTGTTTGTTGACATCTCTCAAATGTTCTTTGATACGGATCTGGAATTCTCTCTTAGTTTCACCCACATATTGTTTATTGCAAACAGCGCAGGTTAGGAGATACACCACATTCATAGTTGTGGTGTATCTCCTAACCTGCGCCGTTTGCAATAAACAATATGTGGGTGAAACTAAGAGAGAATTCCAGATCCGTATCAAAGAACATTTGAGAGATGTCAACAAACACAAAGACACACCGGTCGCACTACATTTTAACCTGCCAGGACACGATGCAAATAGTATCAGATATAGAGTCATAGAAGTTCTGCATCATGACCCCAAAAGCACTGAGGCCACCACCCCACGCAAGGATCGTGAATCTTACTGGATCCACCAACTACACACAATGGATCCCGTTGGTATCCATGAAAGAGGCCATTCGTGCATAAGTATAACTACCTTGATCCGGATGAGGCCACTATGTCCACTTTCATTTGTACCCCTAAGACCTACCCGCTACCACCCTCACCACCTCACTGACCTGGTTCATGCCTGGTACCCTGGCTTATATGATCCAGAGGAATGGTACAGACCAGATTAAAGATCAATACAGTTATTGATAAGTCCAGAAACTATGTTGGTCAAGAATCTGGACCGTGACATTGGTTTAAATTTGTTTGGATCGTCTTGGGTATTAGTTACATGATCTTTTATCAGTCGCGTGGCATAGATGATATATGCATTTAGAAGCAACCTGTACATAATGTTGTGAAATAATTTCATATACCATTTGTAAGAGCGATGATCAGACTCATAACTATACATTTACTGATGACTAAGATCAACACCTCCCATGAATTTATTATACGATACAATAGTTTCCAGGCACTGTTCAGCAATTACCCTTCTTTGGATTTCAACGATCTTTGCTGGATTGTAGGCGGATAGTGCGTGAGGGAATATCACAGCATTGTTATCTAATAGGCAGAATATACTTGGTAAACAAGGCGTGAAGATCGCTAGCCTTGAAAAACTCGTCCATCTCTGCAAATGTACACAGGTCCAGAACTACAAAATCTGAAAATCTGAAAGACATGAGAAGAATCTGATATAAAATATTTTAATGATCCCTTTCACTGATTAATTCCCCATGTCTCATTTTCAATGCTCCCATACATGAAAACCGGTGAATATTTTGAAATCAATTTGACTGGAAGCTGTAGGCAGCAATGACTTCCTGTCAAATTAATTTCAAAATATTCAACAAAATAAGTTTTATATCGTAAAGAATATACTTTTTCAGGAATTTGTCAGTGAAAGGCTTTAATGGTTAAGCTACCCAAAGCCAGCCTCAATAGTGATCTTGAGGAATCTCCATTTACAAGATGAGTGAAGACTATTTTTGACAATTTTAGCACTGGAATGCAGTCATTCCAGTAATAAATGTTCATCAATATCCTTCTCCTTGCCAGTAAATATATTCACTATATAAACTATACATTTTCTCGACTAACCAGTTAAGGGTTACTGACATGGGGGTGCGTTTTCCCAACTGACGCGGCCAGTGAATTCACTGACCTGGTTCATGCCTGGTATCCTGGCTTATATGATTCGGAGGAATGGTACAGGGCACCTGGCATAAACCAGGGTCATGTAATTCAGTGACCTCGTCAGTCGTGAAAACACCCCATTCCTGTACTTTAAACATATATATTGTGTAAACACGCACTAAATGGATTCCTTTTGCCCATACAGTGACAGAAATAAGAAAAAATCCAAAATTTTGTCTTTGTAATGATGCAGTTTGTATTTCTGCATTGCATAGAACACACCTCTTAAGTTTTATTTAAATAGGGAGAGGGATTACTGTATGAAAAGGCCAATAAAAACCTTTAGAGCAAGAAAGGTTCAAAGTCCAAAATTATGAGAGGGACAAGTCCTAAATTTTCTCCTCGAACATTATAGTACCGATGCTGATGAAGATTGCATCTCTGCATTGTATATACCACTTCTATAAAGTTTCATTGAAATTGGAAGAGTTACTATTAACTAATATGGCCATTGAAAAACTTTAACACAAATGACACACTGCCGCCTCCCCTTGTGATGCTGGAATAAGTAACCCCATTGTCATGCTTTCCCTATGAAGCGAGACACAAATAGGATTTTTGATCGATAAATAGACATTTCTCAAGGTCGCTGCAGATGCTGGTTTTGACTGGACTGACTAGTAAAGGGCTAAATCTAAGCATGTCTTCGGTGATAACTGGTATTCATTTTGAAAATTGTATTGCTGTAAGCTGTGGCTCCTTCATAGCGCAGGATCACCATTTTCAAACTGGATACCAGCTGTCGATTTACTAGCTGCGTACACAACAGGGAATCACATGTTCATATCTTCCTTTCATTTTCTTTATTACCACATGTCAGGCGGTCTTGAGAAATGATCATTTGCAGACCAAGAAGACTATTTTTATGTAAATTTACCACTAGAATGACTGGCCATAACCGAGCCAGTCACTCCAGTGGTACATTTCCAAAAATAGTCCTTCTCTTGGCCTGCAAATGGACGTTTTCTGAGAAAATTAAAATTTTCTTGAACAAATTTGAGGGTTAAACGGTTAAATTTTAAGAAACGTATGCTATTTAAATATACATGTACTACATCTATAGAAACTCTGAACATACTACAGGACAGCTCAGAAATAACTTAACATATTTCCAAAACAAAACAAGGATGACAATCAAAGATTGTTGATCTATAAACCCCCCTACCCCCTCTGCATTATCAGTCTTATATTGGCCTATTTCTTGAATAGGATCATCATGACTTTGACCTCTGCCCTTTTGACCACAAAATCGAGAGTTCTGCAGACCACCAAGGACAAGCTCCCACCGAAGATTGGTAGATCCCTTCATTACAACTCGAATTATCATCAGGAAATACAATATTATGTCATTAATTAGGTCACTGTGACATTGACCGATTGAGCCCAAAATCGATAGGGTTCTTTGGGCCACTAAGGACAAGCTCCCACCCAAGATTGGTACATCCCTTCATTAGAACTCGAGTTATTATTCGGAAACGCAATATTACGTCATTAGTTAGGTCACCATGACCTTGACCGTTGACTCCAAAATCAATAGGGTTCTTCGGACCACGAAGCACAAGCTCCCACGCAAGATTGGTAATGATCCCTTGAATAGAATTTGAGTTATCATTCGGAAACAATATTACATCATTAATTAGGGCACCATGACCTTGACATTTAACCCTAAAACTGATAGGGTTCTCCGGACCATCAAGGGCATGATCCCATGCAAGATTCGTAATGATCCCTTTAATAGAAATCGAGCTATCATCCAGAAACTCAATATTACGTTATTAATCAGGTCAGTGACCTTGACCTCTGACACCAAAATCGATAGGGTTCCAAAACGCAACCTCGCTTCCATGGTTGGTAAATATCCCTTCAATATAAATCAATTTATCATCTGGAAACTCAACATAATGCCCTTAACTCTGTCATACTGGGTCACTGTGGCCATACTTTTTAACTCCAAAATCAATAGGGTTCATCGGGATGGCAAGAGCACCCTACCACCTGAGATTGTTAATAACAATGGTAGTAGAACTTGAGCTATCATACAGAAATGAAAGCCCGAACGGACGGATAAAGCAAATGCTATAATATGGCCCACATATATTTATATAGGGGGAATAATAAAATGTACTGGTGAATATTTTGGACTTAATTTGATTGAGAGCAAAGGCAGCAATGGTTTTCAATCAAATTAAATCTAAAATATCCATGTTCAGAACATTTCTTACATCGTGTTCAAACTTGTACTAACTGACATGTTTCTGTTGTCTTGGAAACATGTTACCTTATTAATGGTCTGTACTGTAATTATCTAGGACCCAAGAAACTGCTAGAAGAATCACCTCTGTGTTCCTGGAACCTGTTGCTCGCAAAGCACAGATAGCATCCTTTCTTTACAGCTCCGTCCCCGGGAATCAATATCAATATTTGTGCTCTTGTGACGAACCAGGTATTCCTGCTCCAGAAAAAGAAATGAATAAAAAAGATAACGTCTATTATCTATTGATGCTCGATACACAAGATCCAACACTGAGAATGTATCTGTACAGATTTATCCCTTTAACCCTCAAAATTTGTTGCAGAAAATTTCAATTTTCGCATACAAAATGTCCATTTGCTGACCAAGAGAATACTATTTTTGAAGATTTACCACTGGAATGACTGGCTCTGTTATCGAGCCAGTCATTCCAGTGGTAAATTTTCAAAAATATTTGTCTTTTTGTCCGCAAATGGACATTTCTCAAGACTACTGCAGAAGCCGTTTCTTCGACGCCTTGAGTGGTAAATGGTTAATCATGTGTGTGTGTGTGATCACTAGAGGATAATTAATACTCTTTCAAAATTAGATAACAAATTTTTATAAAAGTTGTCATGAAGTAAATTTCAGTTTTATATTTAGTTTGCTTGAAAAGATGGGTTTGTTTTTATGAATTCAGGATGAACATGGTTAGATGGATAAAATGCATTATATATTGCTGGAGGCCCCTACATGTTTGCACACATGTATGTTTATACACTTGCACATTATTCTCTCTGACATGTCTGAGACAGCAAAAAAATTTTCTTTATGTTTTGATCAATCACCGCCATCTTCACTCAATGGATGGATCTGATCTCTCACTCAAGTACTGTATCTGATGCCATAATCAGATACATCACGTCTCAGCTGATGTCACAATCAAAATAATTATCTAAGCCTGTCAGGAACGTCACACTCGTCCATCTGACGAAGGTATATGAATCATTTGTATTTAATCAAGCTACAACTTAATAAGCATTATATTGAATATTTTGAAATTAATTTTAAGCAACAGCTCCCAGTTAAATTAGTTCTAAAATATTCAACAGCTTACATGTAGCCAGTTACTTTGAAATTTAGATTCTAGAATTCAAGTTTCAAAGTTCTAAACCAATTCCAATAAGCAAACAAAGTGCGGGAGCTTAGATAGAAATGAACGGGACATCGCTTGAAATGGATCACTCAATTTCAAAACATTAATTAAACAATACAAATATAAAATACAATATAAAATACAATTAAACACACGCAGATGTACCGGTACACACGCAAGCAATGAATGTCCCAATACTGCAATACTTCATCACAAAGTTCATTTTCAAAGAATTGAATGCCTTAATAAATGTAGGGAGTTTAATTTATAACTGACCCTATCTAACTTCAAAATCACAACAGCTGACACATTTCTTTAATGGCATATAATTATTCATCTGAATTAATTTTCCATATATTCTAAAACATATTCTGTACTTAGTAGCTGGAATGGCTTAGTCAAATTTTATTTCATTTAGTACGGATGCATATTTTGATGATATTTCTGACAACTTTGACTGAAAGTTGTTGCTGCCTGAACTCTCAATTAAAATGGTTTCAACCCCTTAGAAGACAGAAATTTCACATTTCTAACATTTTCATATAACAAATGGTGTTCATTTTGGAAATAGTTTTACTGAAAGCTGTTGCTGTCTTTGACAGCAACAGTTTTCAGCAAAATTGTTTCCAAAATGTACACAATCTTGTCTTCTTTAGTCACTGTTATAATACACTCATTGGCAGCAGCATGATAAGGGTTAATGGGATGTAGAGGAAGACTCATGCCTATCATTTATATATAAAAAATTGTCACAAAAGACTGGATTATTCAAACTAAACTGTATAAGAATATGACGAAAATCTGCCATTTTCATAGCAGCAAGATAAATCACGAGTATTGTTTGAAATCGCTGTAGCGTACAACATGTGGGAAACAACTCATATGTCCTTGGACAATATAAATCGTTATTCCATTTGTACCAATCATATGATGCATTGAATTTATCCTGTAGATGCTCATTAGGCATAGGTTTTCAGAAATACAAGTACAAGGCTACAAGCAGTCTCAGTATTGCAATCTCACAATCTTGCATCTACATGTGTTGTAAGACGATATAACCTGTTTATAAATGAACTGTGTATGGGGCATCAAGATGTGGTCACTAAAGACAGGTGGTCACTAAAGACAGGTGGTTTGTTAACCCTTTAATAGTAAAATTTGGTTAAGAAAATTTAAATATCTGCCTATTGAATAGCCATTTACACGGGAAAATACAATTTTTTGAAAATTTATCACTGGAATGACTGGCTCGGTTATCGAGCCAGTCATTCCAGTGGTAAATTTTCAAAGATTTTATTCTCTTGGTCTGTAAATGGACATTCCACAAGACCATAACAGAGGCAAGTTTTGGTCAGTATGACTATTAACTGGTTAATGCAACAACTTTGCGGATGAAGTGATGTCGGTTCCGTAACCATTTCATGGTGAATTTGTCAGAGAAATTAAAATCTTTGCTTAGTGAATGCCCACTTGAACGACAAGAGAAGACCAAATTTGAAAATTTATCACTGGAATGACTGACTGTTACTGAGCCAGTCATTCCTTTGGTAAAATTTCAAAAATAATCTCTTCACCTGCAAATTCCCAAAACAATTGAAAAAGGTTTTATTATTAGCTTGACCACTAACTCTCTGACTACTGCAACCCACCAAATAATAACTTCAATGGGCAATAATTCTGGACCTGCTGAGTATTTTGAAAACATTTTGACTGAAAGTTGTTGGTGGTATTCAGTCAACTTGTTTTCAAAATATTCAGCAGATCTACAGTTAAACTCCATGAAAAATGTAGTCTGCGGAAATTCAGTTAAAGGAATACATAAAAAGATGTGGTATTAATCTGGCTTCAAAGGCAGGTGTCCATTATAGACAGGTGTGAATATAGCAAACAACTTTATTGCATATAATTCAGTAATTTAGTAGTAAGATCGTCTGACAAATGCTTAATGTAAAATTGGATGTTTCATCTTTCAAATTAACTATTTACATGTTGATTTCCGGGAAATTAAGAGCACTACCTAAAACATATACATGTAATTATGAAACTGGCTCAATATTTTGAAGACAATTTAACTGAAGGTTGTTGCTGCCTGTTGGCAGCAACAACCATCAGCCAAATTATTTTCAAAATAATCACTCATTGTTGAACCCATTAACATAAATGTTATTAGTATTGTTTATGAAATGCATTAACCTTTTAATGGCCAAATTTGTTTTTGTCAAGAAAATTCTAATCTTCTCATAGAAAGTGTCCATTTGCAGACAGAGAAGAATATTTTGAAAATATGGCACTGGAATCACTGGCTCGGTTATCTTCTCTTAGTCTGCAAATTGATATTTCCCAATATCACTGCAGAGGCCATTTTCGACTGGATTAGGCAGTAACGGGTTAAGTAATAACGCGGTACGTTTTCCAAGAAATAAGCTATCAAGTTTACGGCGCTGTAGTACACGCTGATGAGGTACACCCACCTGTGAGCGATTATAACGAGCAGGTTAATATATAAACATATAATTCTATGTCTGTATATAAATTATTGATTAATGCGGGATTGATTACCTGTAACCGTAGTGCCACATGTTTGATAAGCAAATAAATGTAGAATCTATGCGGATAGATGTGTCTCAATACAGAATTTAAAAGGTTTCTGACAAAGATGCTAAATGATTTTATTTCCAGAATAGGTTTTAGGAATACCAGGTGAACTAACAGTAGATGAACAGCAACCTACATGTGTGTAAGTATGGCATGAAAACTATATTATCACATACAATACAGCTCAGACATGTTTCGAAAACAAAACAAGAGGCCCAGGGGCCTGTGGCGCTCACCTGGACCATCAACATTTGAACCATTTGCATTTAAATACGTGTAGATAATTGATGGATAATTTTTGGAAAATCCAAGATTGGCCACCCAAAAAATTGCCCAATCATAATTCTGAATAGAAATTCTAGTCTACCTTGATAAGGTCACTCTAGCCAAATTTGGTTGAAATATGTCAAGCAACGAAGGAGAAGCAGTGGTTTGACAATTTCTGGTAAATTTTTCATAAAATCTAAGATTTTCACCCAACAAATTGATCAATCAAAATTCTGAATAGAATTTCTAGAGCCTACCACCATAGAATACATTAGTGAAATTTGGTTGAAATATGTCATGCAGCTAAGGAGGAGTAGCAATTTGACAATTTCCGGTACATTTTTCATAAAAGCTTGCAAAAATTTGATGAATCAAAATTCTGAATGAATGGTCTAGAGCCTATGGCCATAGGATCCTTTCAGCCTAATTTGGTTAAACCCGGTCAAGATGGTAAGGAGAAGCAATTTGACAATTTGCAATACATTTAAAATAAAATCTAAGATTTCATCCCAAAAAAAATTGATGAATCCAAATTTTGTATGGATTTCTAGAGCCCATCACCACAGGATCCTTTCCGCCAAATTTGGTTCAAACCGGTCAAAATGGTAAGGAGAAGAAGCATTTTGACAATTTCCGGTACATTTTTCATAAAATCTAAGATTTTCACACCAAAGAATTGATGAATCAAAATTCTGAATGGATGTTTTGGAGCCTACGACCATTGAGTCCTTTCAGCCAAATTTGGTTGAAATCGGTCAAAAATGGTAATGAGAAGAATCATTTTGACAATTTCCGGTACATTTTTCATATAATCTAAGTTTTTCAACCCAAAATTTGATGAATCAAAATTCTGAAAGGAGGTTGTGGAGCCTATGACCATAAGGTCCTTTCAGCCAAATTTGGTTGAAATCGGTCAAAATGGTAAGGAGAAGCATTTTGACAATTTGTGGTAAATTCTTAATAAAATCTAAGATTTTCACCCCAAAAGATTGAGGAATCAAAATTCTGAATGGAAGTTTTGGGGCCTACACCCACAGGGTCCTTCCAGCCAAATTTGGTTGAAATTGGGCAAGTGGTTAATGAGGAGTAGTCATTTAAGCGATTTCGAGGACATTTAAAAAAAAATCCAAGATGGCCACTGGAAAAATATACCAACCAAATTTTTGTATAGGAGTTCTGAACACTCCTAGCCTCAGGTCATTTCATCCATGTTCTGTTGAAATCAGCCTAGGGGTTCCGGTAAATTTTTAATAAAATCTAGGATTTTGCCAGTTCTAGAGCCTATGACCACAGGATTATTTCAGCTCAATTTGGTTGAAATCGGTCAAAAATTCTAGGGAGACGAAGCAATTTGACAATTTCTGGTAAATTTTTAATAAAATCTAAGTTTTTCACCCAAAATATTTACGAATCAAAATTCTGAATGCAAGTTCTATAAGCTATGACCATAGGATCCTTTCAGCCAAATTTGATTGAAATCGGTCAAACGGGTAAGGAGAAGAATCATTTTGACAATTTCCGGTACATTTTTCATAAAATCCAAGATTTTCACCCAAAAATTGGATGAATCAAAATTCTGAGTAGAGGTTCTGGAGCCTATGACGATAAGGTACTTTCAGCCAAATTTGGCTGAAATCAGTCAAAATGGTAAGAAGCATTTTGAGAATTTCCGGTAGATTTCTAATAAAATCTAAGATTTTCACCCAAAAAAATTGAGGAATCAAAATTCTGAATGGAAGTTCTGGAGCCTACCTACACCAATACGGTCCTTACAGACAAATTTGGTTGAAATTGGGAAAGTGGTTAGTTTTTTACCCAAAATATTTACGAATCAAAATTCTGAATGCAAGTGTCATGGTGCTATTAGGCCAGGTATAGGAAATTCTGTGTGAAATTATATATTATTGATTTTGTCCAGCATAAATTAGAATGTTCCTAATCGTGGCCAGCTGAATCATATGAAATCAAGCATGACAATTCTAGGAGTACAGTGGACCAAGGACAATAGCCCAATTAATAGCCAGAACAATTAAAGCGATCCAGCCTGCAGTGTGGACATAATAAATCACAGTATCCCAAGACATGTATATACTGAACTTTTATATATAATAACATACATCTGAAAATATATGTTCATAATCTGATAACCATTTTCATTCTAAATTCGCACAAATATATTTCAAGACATTGGCATAAGAAACCTGCATATTATTTTGGAAATAATTTGACTGAAAGTTGTTGCTGCCTCAAGCAGAAACAACTTTCACTTTGATTGTTTTCAAAATAGTCATCAAGATTTTCTGATTTTGTCAGAGTAAAATACTGTCAACGCATACAGCATGAAAGTGGTTAATCATATTTATTTTATAGAATTGCATAAATCCTGTATTCACAAATACTAAACAAATTATTAATGATTTTAGACATGTTTTGAACTTATTTCGAACATGTCCCTTCACTACCTTCCTGTTTACTTTAACTACCACTAGCTATAAAATGTAAAGGAATTTGTGTATTTGGGAGATAAGAGTGAGTGAGAGATACAGTGAGAGTCAGAGCTAGAGATAGAGAGATAGAATTAGACTGAGAGATAGAATTATACAGTCATACAGATAGATATATAGATTCATAGACTTAGAGATAGTTTTCTACAGATAGATAATTAGGGTTTGTAACATTTACTATCACTAGTTGAACTTGAAGTAAAGTTTAGAATCATTAAACATTTAATATCAGTAATATGTGAAGAACGAGCTTGTTTATTGTTTATTAAAGTGTCTTCACTCGCCGTCTCATCCTGAAGTGTAGCAGAGCTATTTTCACCCAGCTAATCCCCCGTATTCAGAAATAGGTGGAAAATAGCCCCGTAACACAAGTTCTATAACCTATGACCATAGGATCCTTTCAGCCAAATTTGATTGAAATCGGTCAAAAGGGTAAGGAGAAGCAATTTAACAATTTCCGGTAAATCTTGAATAAAATCTAAGATTTTGACCCAAAAAAATTTATGAATCAAAATTCCAAATGGAAGTTCCGGATCCGAGCACAATAGTATCCTTTGACCAAAATTTAGTTAAGAGTCAGCTATTGGTTAAGGAGGAGTAGCGTTTTAAAGCAAAAGTTGACGGACGACGGCATAAGCTCACTTGGCCTTTCACGCCCGGTGAGCTAATAAAGCAGTCTTGCATTTAATAGGGAAAACATTTCAAAACATTTTGCTAAATCAGCAAACTATTGACAAGCTGCTGTTTTCACATTAACACGCTAACACTCAAACCGGCCAAAAAAGCCTTCTGAAGTGGTCTTGAGAAATGACCATTTGCAGACCAAGAGAAGACAATTTTCGAAAGTTTACAACTGGAATGACTGGCTCGATAACCGAGCCAGTCATTCCAGTGGCAAATTTTCAAAAAATGTCTTCTCTTGGTCTGCAAATTGACATTTACTTTCAGAAAATTTAGATTTTCTTAAACAAATTTAAGGCTTAAAGGGTTAATTACATCATATAATACATAAATTGATAAAAGCCGATTTTGCATGCGCTGAGTGCTCCAGAAGGTTTTCCCTAATGAACGCAAGGCAGGCAGCAATGTCTCAATCAAATTAAGATCAAAATATTCAACAGAACATTTTTTAGTGTTCAAAATTCTACTAACTAACATGTTTCTTTTTTTGTTTTTATCTCTCTATATTGTCTAAGTATATAGCTTGCAGGACTGGGGAGGTCTTTGGGACTATGTTTGGACACATGCATGTCAATGCTTCTATACAGCAGAATAACATTGAGGTCTCTGGATAAGCCACGATCATGAGGTGACCGTACTAAAACATCCAGTTTTTACAGACTTAGTTTCAGACACATAAACTTACATCATGTTAAATTGAAGCCTACTGCAATTAAACTTGCACTAATGTATAACTTTATTCGGAACATTTCCATGCCACTATGTCCCTAGGCCAGTCAAGGTCACTGTGAACAACAAGGGCATGTGACGCTCACCTGGACCATTAGCATTTGAACCATTTACATTTAAATAAACATGATGGATAATCCAAATAAAATCCAAGATGGCCACCAAAAGAATTGACAAATACAAATTTTCGTTTTGATATGTTGAAGCCTATGGTCATAGGTTCATTCCTCCATTGTTAAAATTGGGCCATTGATTAATGAGGAGTACCATTTTTAAATGGTTCCAGAAAATTTTCAGAAAATCAAAGATGGCTGCCAAAACATTGACCAATCAAAATTACCTAAGCTGTTAATGAGCTCGTCATTTTCCAGAAAATCCAAGATGGTCACCAGAAAAAGAATCAAAATTCTGTAGCCCAATTCTGAAGCATACTAGCCTATGATCCTTCAATCTGAGTTTGGTTGAAATCGCCCGGGCGGTTAATGAGGAGTAGCCTTTTAACTGACTTCCCAAAATTGGAAAATCCAAGATGGCCACCGGCAGAACTGATGAATCAAACGTCTGTATACAAGTTCTGAAACCTACCAGACCAGTATCCTTCCAGCCAAGTCTGGTTGAAATTGCCCAAGTAGTTAATGAGGGTGCGTTTTAAACGATTTCCCGTCATTTTTCAGAAAATTCAAGATGACCACTGAAAATAATTGACCAATCAAAATTCTGTATACAAGTTCTAAAGCATATGATGATACGACTCTAGGGGGCCTTCCCACAGTTTGCTTGAAATCGCTCAAGTGGTTAATGAAGAGCACGCTTTTAACTGATTTCCAAAAAATTAAAGAAAATCCAAGATGGCCGCTGAAACAATTGACCAATCAAAATTCTCATTAGAAGTGTTGGAGCGTACCACCACAAGATTATTCCACACAGGTTTTGTCAAAATCAGGCCATTGACAAAGGATATTTGGATAATTTTTGGAATATCCAAGATAGCTGCCAGAAACATTGACCAATCAAAATTTTGAATAGAAATCCTGGAGCCTATGACCAACGACATAGAATCCTTCTCGCCAAATTTGCTTGAAATCATTCAAACCATTAAGGAGATGCGATTGGACGGACGGACGACGCTCACTTCGCCCAGGTGAGCTAAATAACCAATATGGCCGCCAAAACACTACATTTTATTGGTGTACGGCCGCCATGTTTTTGTTACCTATCAATTCCTCTTGAACAAACTTTAATGGCCGTTAGTCCCTAATCATATCTCCCTAATTTTGGCCCGATCAATTCAGCGGTTCTGGAGAAGTAATATTCGCGAAAACTAGGTCATGCAAGATGGCCGCCGAACCATTTGTCCGATCAACTTCCTTTGACCAAAACTTGGTTCAGTTCTTGCCCTATATGATATTTTGTGAGTTTTGAATTGATCCACAAAGCGGTTTCGGAGATTTCTAAAAATGTTTCTAAGATTTGTCCAAAATTCAAGATGGCCGATCGGCTTCCTTTGAATAAACTTGGATCTCTATGTCATAAGGATACTTCCTCAGCCCAGTGGTTCCTAAGAAGTTGTTTAAAGAAGACGTTGCCGTACAGACGGATGACAGATGGTCGCCATTGCATAAGCTCACTTGGACATTCTGACCAGGTGAGCTAATAGGCCAAAATCCCATTACCCAAACTATGCCATCCAACATGGACCCAAACAAATCGACTAATCAAGTTCTCTCTCGAACAAACTTGGTTTAGGATTTGCCAAATCAATCGGCAAAGACTGTTACACATGGTTCTAAAAACAAGAGGCGCACGGGCCTGTGACACTCACCTGGACCATTGGCATTTAAACCACGACAGGATGGATGATTTTCGAAAAATCCAAGATGGCCACCAAAAAAGTGACCAATCAAGATTTGCGTTTAATATATTGAAGCCTACCGTCACAGGATCGATCCATCCAAGTTTTGTTGAAATTGGGCTATTGACTGAAGGAGTACCGTTTTTAAATGTTTCTGGAAAACTTTCAGACAATCAGAGATGGCTGCCAAAACATTGACCTGAATAGAATTTTTAGAGGCTACAATAGGATCCTCCCACCCTTCCAAATTTGGTTGAAATTGCCAAGCGGTTAATGAGGAGGAGCATTTTATACAATATTCCGATTTTTCGGAAAATCCAAGATGGCCACCATCAAAATTCTGAAGCATACCGGGCTAGGGTTCTTCCAGTTGAGTTTGGTTGAAATCGGCCAAATGGTTAATTAGGAGTAGCTGTTAAACCGATTTCCCAAAATGTAAAAAAATCCAAGATGGCCACCGGAAAAATGGACTTCTGTACACATTTTCTGAAGCCTACTACCCTAGGGTCCTTCCAGCCAAGTCTAGTTGAAATCTCTGAAGCAGTTAATGAGGAGTAGGGTTTTAAATGATTTCCTACCATTTTGCGGAAAATTCAAGATGGCCACCGGAATGGACCAATCAAAATTTTCTATATGGGATCTGAAGCATACAATGCTAGGGTTCTTCCATCCGAGTTTGATTGAAATCGATCCAGTGGTTATCGAGGAGTAGGCTTTTAAGTGTTTTACAGAAATTTTCAGAAAATCCAAGATGGTCGCCAAAAAAACCTGACCAATCAATATTCGGCATACAACTTCTGAACCATACCAACATACTATCATCCTTGCTAAGTCTGGTTGAAATTTCCCAAGAAGTTAATGAGGAGTAGCGTTTTAAATGATTTCCCATCATTTTTTGGAAAATTCTAGATGGGCACCGAAAAATTTACCAATCAAAATTCTGTATAGAAATATTAAAGCCTACCCCAATAGGATCATTCATGCCAAATTAGGTTGAGATCCGCCAAGTGGTTAACGAGGAGTAGCATTTTAAAGCAAAAGTTGATGGCCCGACGCCGGACAGACAGACAGATGGTCACCATGGCATAAGCTCACTTGGCCATTCTGTCCAGCTGGGCTAATAACACTAAATCCAAGATGACCAACGTACATATTGATCAATCCGAATCAGCTTCAGTTGAATAAGCCTGGATCTCTATATATGCAAGGATGATTGCTGACATATTTAGTTGAAATCAGCCCAGTGGTTCTTGAGGTCATTTGAAGCTTCTCATGTTCTTTTTCTAGGAGTTTTATCATGAAAATAATCAAAGATGGCCACCAGCAAAAATTAACAAGAGGCCCCTTGGGGCCTGTGTCGCTAACCTGGAGCACCATCAACTTTTGTCAAAATTGTTGGTGGGTGGTTTAGCAGTCCTTTAAATGAGTTTGTGGACATTTCTGCAAGTACAATATGGCCGCCAAACACACTACATTTTGATGGATCAACTTCCCTTGGACAAATTTCGGCCTGATGCCTTCAGCGGTTCTGGTGGAGTAATTTCCGTGAAAACCAGGTTATCCAAGATGGTCGCCGAACCATTTGGTCAATCAAGTCCTCTTGAACAAAATTGGCTTACCTCTTGCCTAGATGAAGATTCCCCAAGTGGTTTTGGAGAAGATTTTTAAAGACATTTCCTGAAATTGGCCGAAATCCAAAATGGCCGTTGGGCAAATTGGCCGATCGGGTTCATTTGAACAGACTTGGATCCTTATGCCCTAAGGATGCTTCCTGCCAAATATAATTGAAATCGGCCTGGTAGTTCTCGAGAAGACATTTTAAATTTCCCATTGCTTTAGCATGGGAGCTTTTGACGAGAAAATTATGCAAGAGGGCCGCCAAACCGTTTATCCGACAGTTTCGAAAATTGCAAATTTGAGCTCAGAATACCCAAAACCATATATATACACTTGTGCAAAAGTTAAGCACCACCCTATTTTTACGCACATGCGAGGGTATATTCATGTGCTATGAAGAAAGCAATAGCATAAACATTTATGTACCCATCCATCTTAGTGCAAGAGGTAATAATGCAACTAGAGGAATGCTGATTATGATGGTGGGGAAACACTGTATGTTTTTGTTTGAACTTGAAAACGAGGCCTGAATATGGTTACGTTGACACAACTTACAACTATTGCCCTACAGTTGACACACGTGGCTAGATTGTCATTAATGGTGTCTGAAAACGAAGTTTAACATCTGTGCACGAGTTTGAGACTGTCATTATTAATACCGGGTATATCCACCTTGTGCCTGGATGACGGCCTGGACACGACGTCTCATGCTGGTCACCAACCGACTGATACGCCATTGTGGTATTCGTTGCCATTCAAGATGGAGTGCGTCTGTTAATTCCTGTAGGTTCTGCACAGGAGGATCCCTCCTTCTCACCATGTTTCCCAGAATGTCCCAGATATGCTCAATAGGGTTCATGTCAGGGCTCCTTGCTGGCCATGGTAGGGTTTCGATGGCATTCTGGCGGAGGTATTCATGCACACCTCTAGCACGATGTGGTCGGGCGTTGTCATCCATAAATATAGGGTGTGTTCCAGGTGCATGATTTACAAAATGAGGGACCACAACTCTATCCAGTATGGAATCTTGATATCTTTGTCCATTTAGTGTTCCAGGTACAGTCAACAGATCCAGCTTACAATCAAATGAGATGCACCCCCATATCATAACGGAACCTCCACCAAATGGAACTTCTTCCATGATGTTACGTTGGTCGTACGCCGTGCGTCTGGACCTCCATACACGAGTTCGACCATCTGTGGCATGAAGCAGGAACTGACTTTCATCGGACCAGTGTACCCGTCTCCAGGATCTCATGTTCCAGTGTCTTCTTTCGTTGCACCACCTCAGACGCTCCTCTTTGCGGTGTGCAGTGAGGAGAGGACGTCTGACAGGTCTCCTAGCTTTCATGCCAGCAGCATACAGTCTCTTTTTGACGGTAGACATTGACACTCTATTGCGCGTTTCCCATTGCTGGCTGAGCACTCTGCTGTTGGTGAATGGAGATCTCCTAACAAGGCGTACTAGGGCTCGATCATCACGGGCAGTAGTCTTCTTCGGTCTTCCAGATCTAGGCCTGTCCTTCACCTCGTTAGTTTGCCCATGTTTTGCAATCAAACGACTGATTACAGTATGGTTAATGTTCAGCTGTCTGCCAATCTCTCTGCATGACATACCAGTGGTATGCATGCCTATGATTTGCCATTTCACACGATCACTTAACCTTCGTCTTGCCATAGCGGTTCACAATCAAGAGCTAATTCTCTCTGTACAAATAAACCACGGTCATGAACACAAAATTCCTAATCTTGTCGCCTAAATCTGTATGTAATGTTCTACACCTCAAACTGGACTTTGACATAACTGAACACGTGTGCTGTTTCCCGCCACGCACGGACATCAAGCGGCGTGAAGTCATGCATGCATGTGCATTTCGTACTTGGAATTATGTCAGCTAACGCGGGGACAAAAAGTATGGCAGCCTAGTTGTACCATCATGTTTCTACGTTCTATTGTTTTTGCTGGTGCTTAACTTTTGCACAGGTGTATAGAACCAATTTGGGCCTCAAAATCCATCAAATACAAAAAATCCAATATGTCCGCCAAACACGCTACATTTTGATTGGCCCACGGGGGCCATGTTTTTTGATGGAGCAACTTCCCTTGAAGAAGCTTTAATGGCCCTTAGTCCCTAATCATATCTCACAAATTTTGGCCTGATCCATTCAGCGGTTCTGGAGAAGTCGTTTTCGGGAAAACTAGGCCATCCAAGATGGCTGCCGAACCATTCAGTCAATCAAGTTGTCTTGAACAAACTCGGCTTACCTCTTTGCCTAGATGAGGTTTCATCGGTTTTGAATCAATTCCACAATCCGTTTCGGAGAACGAGATTTTTAAAGACATTACTAAAAATCAGCCAAAATCCAAGATGGCCACTGGCCAAATTGGCCGATCGGCTTCGTTTGAAGAAAATGAAATCTCTATCCCATAAGGATGCTTCTTGCCACATATAATTCAAATTGGGCCAGTAGTTCGTGAGAAGAAGACATCTTAAATTTCCCATTGCTTTAGTATGGGAGCTTTTGGCGGGAAACTGATCCAAGATGGCTGCCAAACCATTTATTCGACAGTTTCAAAAATTGCAAATTTGATATCAGAATACCCAAAAACCTATATAAAACGAATTTCGGCCTCAAAATCCATCAAATAAAAAAATCCAATATGGCTGCCAAACATGCTATATTTTGATTGGCCCACGGCAGCCATGTTTTTTGCCGGATCAACTTCTCTTGAACAAACTTTACTGGCCCTTAGTCCCTAATCATATCTGCAAAATTTCGGCCTGATCCCTTCAGCGGTTCTGGAGAAGTTATTTTCGCTAAAACTAGGTCAACCAAGATGGCCACCAAACTATTTGACCAATTAAGTTCGCTTGAACAAATTTGGTTGAGCTCTTGCCCTAGATCCTATTTCATGAGGTTTCCTTCAATCCCTTAAGCGGTTTCGGAGAAGATTTTTACGGACGTTTCTAAAAATCGGCCAAAATCCAAGATGGCCACCGGCCTAATTGGCCAATCAGCTTCATTTGAACAAACTTGGATCCCTATGCCTTAAGGATGCTTTCTGCCAAATATAATTGAAATTGGCCCCGCTGTTCTTGAGAAGAAGTCATTTAAAGGAAAAGTTGATGGACGGACAGACAGATGACAATTGGCCCAGCTGTTCTTGCGAAGAAGTAATTTAAAGGAAAAGTTGACAGACGGACAGTCGGCTCGACATAAGCTCACTTGGCCTTTCAGGCCAGGTGAGTTAACAATCTGTATCCTTTTCACAATTTTGCATCTCTATGCATCAATGATGTCTTCTTCCCAAATTTTGTTGAAATCCATCAGTTGGTTCTTGAGAAGACATTTAAAATTTTCAATTGTTTTCCCATACATATGGCTTTTGCCGTGAAAAACAATCCATGATGGCCACTAAACGGCTTATCCAAAAATTTGAGCCATCAAAATCCATTAAATAAAAATATCCAATATGGCTGCCAATGTGCTACATTTTGATGGTCCATGGTGGCCATGATTTTTTACGCATCAACTTCCCTTCAACAAATTTTAATGGTCCTTAGTCCTTAATAATATTTCCCAAATTTGACCTGATCCGTTCAGAGTTTCTGGAGAAGTCGCTTTTGCACAATTATGTCCTCCAAGATGGCCATCAGTCAATTGACCAATCATGTTCTCTTTAACAAACTCGGTTCAGCTATTGCCATACATGAATTTTTTTTAGTTTCAATCGAATGGCCTAGCGGTTTTGAAGATTTTAAGGCGTTTCTAAATATAGCACAAAATCCAAGTTGACACCGCCAAAATCGACCACAATCAGCACTGTTTGAACAAAGTTGGATTTCTATGCCCTAAGGATGCTTCTTGCCAAACTTGATTGAAATCTGCTCAGTGGTTCTTAAGAAGACCTTTAAAGGAAAGGTTGATGTATGACAGACAGATGACCGATGTACGGACGACGGACAGGCGCCATGCCATAAGCTCACTAGGCCATTCTGACCAGGTGAGCTAATAATATAGAAAATATATCGAAAATAATTTATTACAAAGTTGTGTTTAAATCTTTAATTGTCAAATTGGCCTCTACAATTGCCTTGGACAGTGTTCATTTGCAGGCCAAGATCAGACCATTTTTGAGAAATTACCACCGGAATGACTTCACTGGCTCAATAATTAAGCCAATCATTCCAGCGAAACATTCTCAAAAAGTCTTCTTTTGACATGCAAATGGACATTGAGTATGGAAACCTCTTGACCAATCTTGTCCATTAACCCTCACATAAGCAAAAAATGTCCTCTGCAGTGGTCTTGAAAATGTCCATTTGCAGACCAAGAGAAGACAATTTTTGAAAATTTACAACTGGAATGACTGGCTCGATAACCGAGTCATTCCAGTCGTAAATTTAAAAAAATCTTCTCTTGGTCTGCAAATGGACATTTACTTCGAGAAAATAGAAATTTTCTTTAACAAATTTAATGGTTAAGGGCCATAAAAGGTTAAAAGCATTGCAATGATTACTTTTATCTCCACAGTCTCTGCTCAAGCAACAACACAACGAGGACTATCAAATCCAGTGAATAATACATGTACCAGTGATCCAAAGACAAGCCCTATTTCCCACGAGTCAAGATGAGTGAGAGTGAGAGTGAGAGCGATGACAGTAGTGCATTATTGCGAGGGGACTCAGGGGAGGACAGCGATTCAGATTCAAGCTCAGAGTCAACCTTCAGTGAGTACATACACCGGTACTTGTCGTACAGCTCAGAAATAACTTAACATGTTTCCAAAACAAGATACTGAATATTTTCCAACATAATTGGATTGGAAGATATAAGGCAGCAATATCTTCCAATCAGCAATATCTTCGAATCCAATTATGTTCAAATTATTGAACATTTCTTATATCATGTTGAAAGTTGTACTAACTAACCCATTTCTGTTTTAGTTTTGAAAATCTGTTAACTTATTTATAAGCTTACTATATATAGCATGTCCATTACAGTTATACTTACTCGAGTGTCCACCTGCCTTTTCGCACCATTATAGTATTTTTCCCTATATACTTACAATTTATATACGGAGCCATATACCAGTAGATTCTGACATGATACAGTTGCTCTCTAGTCCGGCATACATACAGATATACACATACATACATATATACAGATAGATACATACACATATACACAACTTGGCAGTCATATATGCATACATATACATACATAGACATTGCACATGCATGCATGCACGCACACACGCACGCACAGCCACACAGGAATATGGCTTTGGCAGGGAGATTGGGGAGGATGTGCATCATAGTAGTAGTAGTAGTAGCAGTAGTAGCAGCAGCAGAAGTAGTAGTAGTAGTAGTAGTAGTAGTAGTAGTAGAGTAGTAGTAGTAGTAGTAGTAGTAGTAGTAGTAGTAGTAGTAGTAGTAGTAGTAGTAGTAGTAGTAGTAGCAGCAGCAGCAGCAGCAGCAGCAGCAGAAGTAGTAGTAGTAGTAGTAGTAGTTGTAGTAGTAGTAGTAGTAGTAGTAGTAGCAGCAGCAGCAGCAGCAGCAGAAGCAGCAGCAGTATTAGTAGTAGTAGCAGCAGTAGTAGTAGAATTAGTGGGCATAGCAGTAGTACAGTTGTTGTTATACATGTAGATATTATTACAATATTATAGAATGTTATTCATTAGAGTCTCATGCATTCCACAAGCCATTTCACACTTTTGGTTTAAACAAATTTTATTTTTCTGTTAAAGTGGGAACACATTAAGACGTTTCTTGATCGTGATTCCCACTTGAGCTATGTACATTCTATTACTAACAAGAGGCGGTTACATAGGTATAAAATGAATATAAATTTACAGCATTATACAGTATATAAGTTAAGGAAATATACTGAGATAGACATATAGAGTGGAAGGGAAAGCGAGTTTCGTGACGAGTTGGACAAAGATAGAGTTTATATGGTGGTAGGAAGAAGATTGAGGAGATAAAGTGGAAAGAATAGGAGACTGGTTTCCACTGGCGCCTGCCAATGTACTGATTGGTAATGTTTACTCTTGCTTACATCGTGCGGTGGGCGATTAGTATATGAGCACGGGGTCATAGTTCAGAATCATAACATCATTACTGGGATTTCACTTAGTATGGCAGCTATTTAGGTCATGTTGGTATGTGTGTTCAGACCGCGGGAAAGAATAGATTAAGAACGGACGTGTATTATTTGAAACGTCCAGTATCAGCAATGTATTGGCAGAGGAGTGTGGATATTTGCATATTTGTGTTCGGATCAAAATTCTCATTGCCAAAAAGTAATTCTTTAGCTGTAAGCGTAGTTGGAGAGACATTAATTAGTGTTAACCCGTTGTTAAATGATGTCCTTTTGTTATTGTATAATGGACAATGGAAAATATAATGATCAGGTGATTCGTTTGGAAATCCACAGGAGCACATACAGGTTTCCGATATGAAATTATCATCTAGGTGGCTATTTAGGCTGCTACAGCCATTACAGAGTCTAGCAAAGTCGATATTGGCAGGTCTTATGCCTGCATAATACCACCTAAGTGGAGATTGGGACGGAGACATGGCTCTCAGCTTGCGCTTGAATTCTGCAAGTGTAGCAGTCTGCTACACTTGCAGAAACTAGCAGATGATCTGACAGGATCGGCGCGAGCTTTCCACACGCGTACAGGTAAGAATGACCCACTGTAGAGCTCTGTTCGACATCTTGGTGGTGTGTACATTAATTGATTACGGATATGATACGGGTTTGTTCTTTCGAGGGGCTGGAGATAGCTAGATAAAGTGTCACAGGTCATCCCGTTAATTATTTTGTATAGTAGTACAAGTTTCTGCGTTTCGCATCTTTCAGACAGTGTTTCCATGCCGGTTTCGATGTAGAGGTCCTCAGTTCTGGCGCTGCATGTGAGGCCACTTACAGCCCTTAGGGCATCCTTTTGAATGTTTTCTAGTCTTGCTACGCAGTGCTGTGGTATGTTATCCCAGACGGGCTTGCATACTCTAGAAGTGGTCTAGCAAAGCTCTTGTACATTATTTCGATTGAGTCTCTATCAAGAATATATTTAAGACCATTTAGTAGCGAGACTGTACGTTAGGCCCTTGCTATCACGTTTTCAACATGTTCAAGCCAGTGACCTTTATTGCTAAACATTATACCAAGGTGCTTGTGCGAGACAGATAGTTGGATATCAGAGCCTTTAAAATGTATAGGGAAACCTGTTGGCTGATGGTGTAGGGATATAAATAAAGAGGTTGTTTTGGAGGAGTTAAATTCTACGAGCCAAGTGGTTGACCATTGAGATATCGCTTCAAGCTCATGGTTGATTATTAGAATATGAGCCTCAAGGTTGTCTGATATCACATAAAGACAGGTGTCGTCAGCAAATAGTCTCAGACTGTTTAAAATATCACCTGGTAAGTCATTGATAAAGACTAAGAATAGCAAGGGCCCAAGGACCGAAGCTTGTGGTACACCAGCCTTTACCGAGGAGGGGGGATTCAATTCCACTTAGAACTACTTTTTGGTTTCTCATAGAGAGATAATCCTTGAACCAAGCAAGATTTCCTGAAATTCCATATTGTTCTAATTTATGTATCAGATGGCGGTGCCAGACTCTGTCAAATGCCTTCGAAATGTCGAAAAATAAAAGCATGACTCCTTTTTGTTCATCAAGAGCCTGCACTATAGCACTGTAGATATCTAATAATTGATATAGTGTTGAATGAGAGGGGAGAAAACCTGACTGGTATGGTGTTATAAAATCTTTTATGTAGTTGTATGTATGCTTAAAAATGCATCTTTCCATAACTTCACTAAGGCAGCTTAATAGGGAGATTGGGTGGTAGTTAGAGGATAGACTTCTATCGCCTTTCTTAAAAATCTGAGTGATGTTTGCAGTTTTCTATGGGGTGGGAAATTGGGAGACGCTGACCGAATAATTAAAGAATTCTGCTAGAATTGGTGCTAAAATCTTTGCCCTCTTTCAATAACTTAGGGCTTAGATTATCAGGGCCGGTTGCTTTGGAAGTGTCTAGAATCGACAGTACGTCTAAAACATCGGTGGTGGTTAATTGTATAGTGTTTAGTGAGTGCTCAGTGTACAGGTGAAAGGGTGGTAACTCTACTCCAGTGTCATCGATTTGGGTGATACTGGTGAAATAGCTGTTTAGGAGATCGGCTTTTTCAAGGGGTTCGTAGGCAAATGAGGAGTTGTCTACTCATAGATGAGGGCACATCTTCAAAATTCAAATTACTATTGTGCAGAAGGGATTTGCATATTTTCCACCACTCTTTTGATGATTTGTTTCCCTTGTTTATTTTAGCCGCTAATTTAGTTTTATGATCCTCTTTGGCGGTTTTGACGAGAGCATTGACATAGTTTCGTTGCTTTTTAAAATTTACAACATCATGATCTATGTTAGATTTCCGCGATTTTTAAAATAGTTTCTCCCTAACTCTCGTGTTTTATTTTGCTTGACATCCAAGGTTTGTCATTTGGGTTTATCGTTACTGTTTTATTAGGGATACTATTGGTAGCTGCGTTTATGATGTTAAATGTGATGGCCTGGCACCAGATATTGACATCGTTGTTATTACCAGGGTTCCCCCGGCGCAAATTTTCTAAAAGATTTCGGAATTTAGTCCAGTCCGCTTGGCCATAGCTCCAAATGTGTCGTTTGAATGATTTCCGCTTAGAGATAATAGAATTAAGAGTTACATAAGCTGGTGTGTGGTCGCTGCAGAAGGGTGCAAGTATACCACTATTCTGGACTAATTTGGGGTTATTTATAATTATTGGGTCTAGTAATGTGTTAGACAGGGCGCGTCGGTTCCCTTATTAGCTGGGAAAAGCCCGACAAATTTATGATATCATTTAAATAGTGTTTAGATGGGTCAAGAAGGTCATCATTAAGATCACCGATAATAACAATATTTTTATTTGGGTTTTGGTCGCGACAGTTGTCTAAATTATCCGATATCAGCTGCCATTTACCAACATCGGAATTATGTGCACGATAGATCGTGCATAAAAGAATGTTTGGCTGATCATAGATTTCAAGCTAAATCATTTCTACGTCTAGACTTTCTAGGTCAGTACGCCTAGAGGAAGCAATATTGTCAGATATATACACGCAAACTCCTCCCCATGCATGATGGCGGTCCCTGCGGTATGGGTTTTGGAAACTGGGTAAGTTTATTGAGTTATTGTCAATACTCGCTGTGAGATGGCTCTCTGTTATAGCTATAATGTTAAAGGTTGAAAGATTGGCTTCAATTAGATGGATTTTATCCTTGAGCCCATCTAATGTACGTTAATATGGACAACAGAAAGTTCCCTATTCTGGGGGCCTGGATTTGATTCCACGTCAACAGCGATGCAAAGAAGCATGAGAATTAGAACCAAGTTAGCTGTAGTTCGGCATTGGACAAGAAAATTTATTAGATTTCGTGGAACCTTAGCAATACCAACCAGCGCTAACATATCGGAAGGGATAAAACAACTCTTTACAGATGTAGTTGATAAAGTTCTATGACAATTAAAAAGCCTTATAGCCGCACGATGACTATCTATATCATTAGCCATTGTCAAAGTTTAAGGTCCATATGCTAGTGGATATGGTCCAGTACAATGTAGGAAGGCGCAGGCGAGAAGTCAAGGGTCTAGTTGCAGAAAACAGCATAGATGTGAAGTGTAGAGGACAGAGGAATAAGGAGAAATAGTAATAGGAAGTAACAAACATTAGAGTGGTTGTAATAAACAAGATTGGCAGTTTTGAGAAGCTATGCAGTGTTGCATTTAGTCCTAGTCCGCTCCGACTCCGAGCCAGCCCCGTGAAAAAGATCTGGACGCGGCGGGCTGGTTAGTTTAACCAGCTCACCATGTCCAGATTTCCCCCACAGAGCTGGCCCCGAGTCAGAGCAGACCCGGACCAGTTGCATTAAAACACTCAATATAAAATGGCGCTAGAATGGCAGAGCCAGGAGAGCTTGGTTCGGAGCGTATACTGGGGTGGCACGTACACCGGAGAGGCGACCCACAGCCAGTCCCGTAGAGTACCTGTGGACGCTCGCCTACTCACTGTACAGTGGTAAACGAGTCTGTGAACAGCCGGGGCGTCCCCAGGTCGGCTCTCCAATGCGAGCGCCACCTGCAGTTGTTATCCACTAATTGGGTGGTTAAGATGCTGTACATTCATGTGTGGCTATTATGCTTCCAATTCCACCTTCAATTAACCCTTAGCAATGTGATGTCAATATAGACATCTTTTGCTGCATCGATAACATGGAATCTGGTGTATGTTATTCAACAATTTTGGTGGATGGTGTTGCTGTCTACGACAGCACCATCCTCCACCAAAACTGCCAGATGATGATCACCTGTTATTCTTATGATTTAATTTTAAAGATTTAGAATTTGACATCAGTGTGCCAAGGGTTATTTATTCGTACGTGTACTGCTATGACATTTATTTAGCTTACAATGTATATTTTAATTTGTATAAAATGCAATACAGTACATATAACTTGCAGTAGTTTATTGTAGTGAATATGAGTGTGGCAGCAGCAGTATTAATCGGATTTGGTAAATGAGTGCGTAATAATAAGATATAATAATCAAAAAGCTACCGACGTTTTTAAAAACAAATATGTAGGGAGAGAGTATCAGTTATTTGAAACGTGAAATGTCTTGTGATTGTCAGGGGGGGGACTACCCATCAGCATATCTGCTTACAGATCAAGGGAGACTATCCACGAATTGTCCACCACCGGAATGGCGCTCTCGATTACCAAGAGAGTCACTCCAGTGGTATACCCTTAGAAACAGTCCCCTCTCAGTCCGATGGCAGACATGTGACATATTATTTAATATATGGAGAGAATATTATAGAATATTACAGAATGAGACCCAAGTTATTGGCTGTTTGGGCAAATACAGTATCAACAATGGCCATAATAGAGGACCCGATCACGGGCATTGCGCCTGTTACCAGAGTGTTCATTCCAATGATTATCGAGCCAGCCATTCCTGTGGTAAATTTTCAAAACTACTCTTCACTTGGCCTGCAAATGGACATTCAATGAGCAAATATTTTGAATTTAGTGGCCAAATTTGACCAGTAAAAGGTTAAGCGAATGAGATTATTCCATGCACACCTAACATGGCAAGGGAGAGTTCTGTAGTATTCTTACCCTCAGCCCATAAGTGGAAGAGGGTATTGCATTCGGGTCTGTCTGTCTGTTCGGAGCCATATCTAAAATAATACTGTTCCAATTTGGCTCAAATATTAACATGATGAAGGAACATGTTGTGCAAAAAGGATTTCCAGACTTTAGCCATGATCCAGATAAAAGAAGCCAGATCTAGATCCGCTTACATTTAAGGGGAGACTATTCGCCGTGGTGTTAGCATGGTCAACTGGTAATCAGACGGCCGGGGTCCAAATCCAGCTCGATTGTCAGGCGATCATGCGGCTGACGAGCAATCAGTGGAAACATAGGCAATCTCCTTCGCTCCTCGTTGTCTCGGAGTCTCTCCACCCAGGAGTATAAATGGGCACCAGTGTAAAAATTGGGGAAGTTACCAATAATAATAGACTGAAATAAAACCAGCTTAGATAGGGCGTGAATGGGACCTAGAACAAGGGACTCGATAGATGCCAATCAAACCAATAACTTCCTTCTGATGACATGCTAGATCTATGGTTATCTCAGAAACTACAGGTCCGAGTTCGCTCTAATTTCAACACAAAAAATCTGGAAAATCCAAAAATAATCGGAAAATCCTAAATCTGTTTACCATGTGACTAAAATGGGTCTGCACTCCGAGTGCTCTTATTCATAATATATAAACATTTATGCCTATTTGTTAAATCTAAGGCTGTGTTCTCACTAGAGACTTAATCCGTTATAACCCCATACTGAAGTATGGCGTTATTCATGATTAACTCTCCCGTGAGAACACGGCCTTAGTATTAAAAAATTATGGCCTATGCCCAATAAACCGTGCCATGATTCACACGATTGCTTCCAGCACAATTTAACCTTTTCCTGGTCGGGCTACCCAAAACAGGCCTTTGCAGTGGAATAGATCCATTTACAGGCCTGGGCAAGAAGACTATCTTTTAAATTTTACTACTGGAATGAATGGCTCATAACTGAGTCAGTAATTTCAGTGGCAAAGTTTTAAAAAAAAGTCTTTTCTTGCCCTGCATATGGACATATACAAAGTAACAAATTTCTTGACAAATCTTGACCATTAACGTTTTCACTGATGAATTCCCCATAGCTCATTTTCAATGCAATCATACAGGAAAACTGTTGAATATTCTGAAAGTAATTTGACAGGAAGCCAACCGAAAATTAATTTGAAAATATTTGACAGAGTAAGTTCTATCTAGTAAAGAATAAACATTTTTCAAGATCTGCGATCTGACAGAGAAAGTGTTAAAGGGATAAGGAGTTCACTATTATCATCTTTGATGTTGGATGCACTAAGTGAGCATACAGTGAACAGTATTTTAACCATTTAATGGCCAATTTGGTCACGAAAATCTAAATATTTGCTTATTGATTGTCCATTTGCAGGCCACGAGTGGACTATTTTTCAAAATTTACTGCTGGAATGACTGGCCGCTGGAATGACTGGCTCAGTTATCGAGCCAGGCATCCAGTGGTAACGCTTCTTAAACAGTGTTCTCTTGGCTTGCAAGTGGACATTCCTCAATTCCACGATTCATTTAACATCTGCGTGATAACAAGTGCTCACCTTTTAATATTGTTAAATATCATGACATCAACACCTTTATACAACATTGAGGTCAAAATGCACACCAGTCAGTCAACTAATTCTTGTTACGGGCAACTTGGATGCAGTACCATAACAGTTAGCAGGGTTTTGATCTCCAGGACAGTTTGGGATCAGTCTATAAGGGGCCGTCTCGCCTCTCACACAAAGGGGTGATGGAGGTGTTTGGGGGGGGGGGGGGGGGAATCTGACAAATTTGAAAATTGGATGCATCTCCTGCATTCTGAACATAACCATTTCCCGCAGGTTTGAATACTACATAATGTATGTACTTGTACAAGTATATTTCGGGTGGGGTGGGGGCAGGGGCATGACCTTTGCCCCAGTATATACTACAATGTAAGATGCATAACATTACCGTGACACATTAACCCTTTAACACTCATAGCGGCCAAAAGCGGCCTCTGCAGCGGTCTTGAGGAATGTCCGCTGCAGACCAAGAGAAGACTATTTTTGAAATTTTTTTACTAGAATGACTGGCTCGGTTACCAGTGATAAATTTTCAAAAATAATCTTCTCTTGGTCTGCAAATGGACATTTTCTATGAGAAAACTGAAATATTCTTGAACAAATTCAAGTGTTAAAGGGTTAAAGAGCACGCAAATGGAACATTCCAGTCAAATCATTCACACCTGGGTATTAAAAAATGTACAAACCTTAAGATTTCGAAGATCTCCCTGTAGTAGTATTAAGATGAATTTCTTCCCTTGAAAAAGTAACCGTCCATTTAATACAAGTTCCTCAGTCCATGCTTTAATCTGTTTGACGTATCGTGATTTGGCTCTCATATGGTCCAGTCGAATAATTATCGTCCAGGTTGAAAGCTCTTGTTGAGATGGAAGTTCTACCTTTCCTGAGCCTGAGTCACAGGGTAAGAATATTTGAATACAGATTAACCGCATGTCACTCACTAATGACCAAGAAAGGTAAATCGCAATCACAGAACATGACAGCTTACACGTGAACAGAATAATATTTTGATTACGTACTGAGCCAGTCCTATCAGTGGTAGGAAGTATTCAAAAGTATTTCTCTCTTCACCTGTGCTACTGCAGGTCATGTATTCAAAGTTTGTGACATCAATGTATGTTACTACCTACATTAAGTCTAGATCGATGTTAAAACATAATAATTTTCATGTATCTCAATCTCATGGCAAAGAATCTCAGACAGCAATGACTTCAAGTCATATTAATTTCAAAATATTCAACATAATAGGCTTGCGAGATTACATGATTAAATCGAAAATCGTGATTATGTTTTAAATCGCGAATTTATATGATTAAAAATTAAATAATCGAATAATCGTGAATATTTTCTATTGCATAAAATATTTCAAAACCTAACGTTCAATTACTTTTTAATACCATCGGTCAGTAAAAATGGCATTTTGCTTAGTGAATGTATGTCCATTTGCAGGGCAAGAGAAGACTATTTTTGAAAATGTATTACTGGAATGCCTGGCTCGATTAGGAATTCCAGTGATACATTTTCAAAGAGTCTTCTCTTGCCCTGCAAATGAACTTTTCTAAACACCATTGCAATTTTTGCCATTGATATTCTTTTGTTGTTAGGCCTATGTCTTGGTAATTTTTATCCAAGCTGATTAATCGAGTAATAACGATTATTTTTTAATAATCGATCGCGATCACTCAACGCAATAATCACGCAAGCCTACAACAGAAGATGTTATTATTCATGGATTTGTCATTGAACGGGTTGGTACTCAAGCTCTTGAAAAATGACCTCCAATGGTCTTGAGGAATGGCCCTTTATAGACCAAGAAGACTACTTATTAACATTTACCACTGGAATGACTGGCTCAATGACCAAGCCAGTCATACCAGTGGTAAAGCTTAATAAAAAAATAATGTTATTAAATAATGACAAAGGTCAGAACCAGCCTCTTCAGTGCTTGACAAATGTCCATTTGCAGACCAACATAGGCTTTTTTTGAAAATTTATTAATGGAATGACTGGCCTGCATCATCAAGCCAATCATTCCGGTGGTAAATTAAAAAAAATATCTATCCCTTCATCTCTCCAATGGATATTTAACTAAACATCTGCAGGTCAGTCAGCTTGCCAAAATCTTTCTACCGGTATGCAAATGTCAGTGTTAAAATATGAAACTTGCACACCAAGGTTTAGTGAGCCATAGTTCACCATGCTGAAAGTTCTCATAAATTGAAGAGATGTTGATCTTACATAACTGGATGGCTCTTTGTTACTTAACCCATTCGCCGCTGAATTCCCCATATCTCATTTTCAAGGCAACTGTACAGGAGAACTGTTGAACATTTTGAAATTAATTTGCCTGAAAGCCGTTGCTGCCTCTTTCAGGCAAATTAATTTCAAAATATTCTACAGAATAGGTTTTATATCCTAATGACTATACTGTTTCAGGGGTTAGTCGGTGAAAGATTTAATGGTCATTTAAACCCTTTCACTGATGAATTCCCATATCTCATTTTCAACGCTACAATACAGGAAAACTTATTGAATATTTTGAAACTAAATTGACTGGAAGCCATTAGGCAGCAATGGTTTCCAGTCAAATTAATTTCAAAGTATTCAACAGAATAAGTTTTATATCGTAAACAATATACTTTTTCAGGGACTTGTCATTTTAATTAGAAATTTGCGGGCAGCATTATTTCAGATTCTACTGTCTTCAGTGCGCAATTGTCGGTGCAAAAGCATTCTCATTTACAATGTTATATCCTTCTAGCTTCCAAGGTAAATGGAGTGTCCTAGAAATTATATAATAAGTGCATAGCGTAGTTCAACACTAAATGTCTATTGGTGCAAGTGAAAAACTATATTTTTACAAGTTTACTGAAAATTGTTGCTCTCTACAGCAACAATAGCTTTCTATCAAATTGTTCTCAAAATAATCAGCTGATAATACAACTGTCACTAGGCAAAGATTTGATAATGATTTGAATGAAAGTCTACAAATCTACACCTAGTATTGAACTATGCATGCAGTTACTATGCACTCTCTAAGAAGCTCCACCAACATCGAAAACCAGAAGAACAATGACCAGCATCAGCATTATGAGAATAGTTTTATACCGACCCTTGCACACCAGCGAAGACAATAGAATCCATATCAAGAGGGGACCCCCCATCGCCTGTATCGCTCACCTGGAACATAGCCATTTCAACTAGAAAGGCCATCACCTATAAACAGAATCCTAACGTTTTGGGTAGAATTGCAACAAGAACACAGATGAGTGCTACCAAATTTGGTTAAGATCGGTCCAGTGGTTTTCAAGAAGACATTTTAAATTTACCATTGCCTTATCATGGGAGTTTTTGGCAGGAAAACAATCCAAGATGGCTGTCAACCTGTTATCTGACAGCTTTGAAAGTGGCAAATTTGAAATCACCATACACAAAACCAAAATAAAAACCAATTTCGGCTTCAAAATCCATTATTGAATAAAAATTCCAATAAAACTACCAAGATGCTGAATTCTGATTGGCGATGTTTTTAATTTACTAACATGAACAAATTAGAATGACCCTTTCCATAATCATATTTCCCAAATTTCGGCCTGATCCGTTCAGCAGCTCTGGCAAAATAGCTTTTGCGAAAACTAGCTCGTCCAAGATGTCCGCTTAAGCATTTGGACAATCAAGATTGCTTGAATAAACTTTGGTTCAGCTTTTGCCCCTGATGCTGTTTCATTAGTTTGGAATAGATCCCCCAAGCAGTTTCAGAGATGATTTTCAGACATTTCTAAAAATCGGACAAAATCCAAGATGGCTGCCAATCGTCTTTGTTTGAATAATATGGATCTCTATGCCCTAGGGATGCTTCCTGTCAAATATATTGGAAATCGTCCAAGTGGTTCTCGAGAAGACATTTTAAATTTCCTATTGCTTTATTATTATTTTGCCGGAAAAAAGATTTCAAGATTGCCACCAAACAGTTTATCCGACACTTTCGAAAGCGGCACATTTTTAACTGTCTCAACTGCTACAAGCCACCGGACAATAATTTCAATGAGCAAAAACTGACTTGCCAAATATTCTGAAAACAATTTGACTGAAAGTTGTTGGTGGCACAGCCACCCAACAACTTTCAGTCAAATTGTTTTCAAAATATTAAGGAGGTCCAGAGAATATATGGAATATATCATCTGCAAAAACGCAGCAGTGAGGCAGTTAATCAGAATACCCAAAAACATATATAAAAACAATTTTGGCTTCAAAATCTATTAAATACATCAATCCAATGTGGCCACCAAACATATTCAAATTTTTAAATAATAAGGAAAAATTAGTTACCTCTTCGGGATGTAGAAATTGTTTGAGTGTAGCTTTCGTGACCATCTCGGTCACTTCTTCAAACAATTTCTACATCCCGGAGAGGTAACTAATTTTTCCTTATTATGAATCATCCTGGGATCGGGACCAACTTTTTCGGAAATATATTCAAATTTGTTCAGCATTTCTGAAGAAGTCGCTTTCGCCAGAACTAGGTCATCCGAGATGGCCCCCGAAGCATTTGGTCAATCAAGTTTGCCTGAACAAACGTTGTTCAGCTGTTGCCATGGATGGGATTTTATGAGTTTTTCAGGAAAATGATCCAGGATTGCCGCCAAACTGTTTATCCGACAGTTTAGAAAGTGGTAAATTTGAAGTCTGTATATCCAAAAGTCTATATAATACCAATCCAGCCATTCTGGTTATGTGAGCTAAAAATTTGCCAAAATCCAAGATGGCCGATCAGATTCGTTTGAACAAACTTGGATCTCTATGCCGTAAGGATGCTTCCTGCCTAATACAATTGAAATTGGTTTGACAGTTCTTGAGAAGTCGTTTAAAGAAAAAGTTGATCTCAGGACGATGGAAGGTCGACATGATATACATGTAAGCTCACTTGGAGCTAATAATGGTGCCAGCAAATATGTAAATAAAATGGCGGGTACACTCCACATTAATTAGTGTCAATAAAGTAACAAATAGTCATAAATTTATTTAGGATCCATATCTTTTATCAATTTATGAGAACTTTAACAACTTAATGTTCATGACATGTCACGATAATTAACATTTTTGCTTAGGGAATGTCCATGCACAAGACATTTTTAATCTCCCACTGGAATGACTGGCTCAGTTGTCGAGTCCATCATTTTGATGATAAAACTCTAAAAAGTCTTGTCTTACCCTGCAAATGGGTAATCCCTAAGATGACAGCACTGACCAGTTTCGGTCAAATTGGCCATTAAAGGGTTTTAACCATAAAACACCCCCAATTATTCAAATGTGCAAGCAATTACAAGTTCTGTTTCATCGTTCGATTAATCAGCTGGAGAATAAAATGGGCACAATACAGCTCCTAAATAAGATAACGTGAGTGCAAAACAAAATCAAACATGTTAGTTAGTGCAATTTTGAACACGATGTAAGTAATGTTCTGTTGATTATTTTGAACAGAAGTGGATTGGAAGACAATCCACTTCTCTTCAAATTATCCAAAAGTAAATTTTATTATGTTTTGGAAACATGATATTTCTGAGCTGTACTGAATGAACTATTAACAAATCTGATCCATGACTTACAAATTACCTCTCAACATGGGTGAAAGATGGCTATCTGTACCGCACCCACAGGAGTCACACAAATCCAGATTATTAGCAGTGTGTTCCTCCAGTATCCGACTTTTAACTATATGTGTGTATTCTTCTTGTAATTGCGTCAGTACATCAAGAAGCATTGGGTTATCAATATTTCTTTTCAGCACTGACATTGCACAATCTTTTAATGCTGTATCTTCATCCTGAGTAAGCATAGTCGAGGCCAGTGAAACAACAGGAATCTCCGCTGGATAAGTAGAAGGAATGTCAAATGTTACAGTTAATGGTTGCTTTTTAACAGTTAAATATTGATTTGATGATCCAAAACATAGTCTTTGGCATAATCTACAGTTGAACTGTGAGAGAGAGTCTGGCTCTGAATCCACAGCCCGAAGGTTAACTGTACAGGTTGTGCAGGTCGATGCATCTGAAAACAATAACAGCAAAACCATTCAGAGATTGCAGACCCTCGCAGTCCCATTTTTGTCACATTGTAAAAAGTTTTCGGATTTTCACGATTTTTGTGATCACACCCAAAGTTGTGGAAACCTAATGTATGAATAATATGACCACACCCTTTCCTGTGTTTCAAACAAATCAGACCAGTAGTTTCTGAGATTTCAACATATCCAGAATTTTATCTGATCTAGATCCAGGATACTTTATCCAGATCATGACCAAAGTCTGGAAAGCCTCTTCCATGCCGAGTTCCTTGCTTGTGCTAAAATTTGAGCCAGATCGTATCAGGAGTTTTTGTGAGAAATAACTTGGGACACACAAATAGACCCGATTACAATACCCTCTTCCACTTACAGGTCAAGGGTAAATATATAATGTATATATTACATATTTTAGCACAACATTATATACATGTATGTTGGTATATTCTCCAAAGCAGGAAACTCAGTGAATATTTTTAAACCTAAGATTGTATGTTTAGTCACAACCCAGAACTAGTGTAAGTATAAGTCTGTCTACAGTCTGTCTGTAAAATCGCTAATATTTTTGGCAAAGCTGCCTAATGTTGATACTATAGCATGCTTGCAATCGCTAAAATGTTAATGGATGAAGCAAAAGAGCCATGGCTTTAGTTTCTGTGAGATTCATTCATACTTACACATATATACTATATGATCAATAAAGTTTTGTGCTAGCCCTCTATCAAAATACAGGAATTTAACGAGCATGCTCTGAACCAACACCTCAATTCCGAACTCCTCCCTACCCGGCCGACAGTACCAGGGAGAAGAACCTGTATTCATTCTTGCAAAAGTTTTGGGTGCCTGATCGAGCACCTGCAAAGAAGAAAACTGCGGTTCCCACCTCACGGGGTGGCCAGGAAGGGCCATCTATATGTGTAAGTATGAATGAAAATCTTGCAACTAAAAAGGGGGCTTTTTGTTTCTGCTTCGATTCATACTTACACATATATATTATATATGATTAAACAGGGATTTTACCTGTAAGCAAAACCCTGTTGGTGGTGTGATCAGTAACTCACCCAGAATTACAGTCACAAGGTCTCCCAGCCACCTGGGTCCATCTGGACGTGCTGGTGGAACAAGGTTTCATGGCCCTTGTGCCATGGTCGTGGACAGCGTTTTCAACCCAGTCTGCATCAGCAGGGTCAGTAGAGCTATTATAAGCCTAAAGGTTTTCAGACAAAATGTTCTGCATCTGCTAGCAGCGGTTGTGGTGGCTGGGGCTCGTCAGAGGGCAAGGGATTATGGCCCGACGACCTATTCGCAGGAGTCAGTCTGGTATAGTGTAGAATCGGAACAGTCAGGGATGTAGCGTTGGGTCAAACCCATTCTATTTTCTCTTCCATGGTGGAAATGGTAAGTGTGCATGTAGTAGTAGGTTGAAAACTAGGTCTTTTCATATGGCAGAGGCTGCAACAGCACCCAGTCAAATTAGCTCCAAAATATTTAACAGCATGTTTATTAAAATAGTAGACATACAATTTATACATTTTGACGGATTATTAATTGCTTTTTGGGGCTAAAAGACGATAGTTCTTTAAAACTTGAGTTTCTTAAGGAACTGCACTCTTTTAGTTGCAAAAGCTATTTATCAGGTGAAATCAGTTCTACAAAGTAACCATCTCAGGGACAGATCTGGCTTTTGCAATGTTCTAGCCAATAGATTAGCCAAATACCATTTTTGTTAGCCAAATAGTAAATATTTAAGGCACATCTTTACTTCAATGTCAATTATGAACATGTTTGCAGTCAGTCGTCATCAGTTAATACTATCAGTTTTACAGTTTCAGTATTCATCAGTGGGGATTATGTGATGCGACCCGTGTGGGTGTGTGTGTGTGCCTGCCGTGTGTGCACGATTGTAGCGCATCTCCTTCTAGACCGTTTAAGATAGAAACTTGAAACCAAACGGATGATTATACCTATGGATAAGGATGTGCATGACACTTTTGGAATTTTGTTCTGAAACCCACCCACCCCCGGCTGGGCGCAGGGGGTCAAAAGGTAAAAATTGGCCAGTAATTATCGATTGTAATGCAACTCCTCGTAGACCATTTCAGATAGAAACTTGATACTTTGTGGATGATTGCACATATGGACAGGGATGTGCATGCACATATGGACAGGGATGTGCATGACCCTTTGAATTTTGGCATGACCCCCAGGGGCAGGGTCATAATGGTGCCAAATGTGGGGTCAAAAATTAAATTTTTCCAAAGGTTGTCATGTCACATATCATTTTCAAGCCAATGATGAGTAGACTACAGTACAAGGAATAATTTTGATCTTGGGTCAAACTGAGGGTAGGGGCCGGGGTCAAAAGTTGGCACCATTCGATTGTAATGCAACTCCTTGACTATTTCAGATAGAAACTTGAAACTTTGGGGATGATTGCAAATATGGCCAGAAATGTGCATGACACTTTTGGAATTTTGGTATGACCACATGGCTCTGGGGGTGGGAAATGTGGGGTAAAAAATATAATTTTTCCAAAGGTTGCCATGTCGCACATCATTTTCAAGCCATTGATGAGTAGACTACCGTACAAGGAATTATTTTGATCTTGGGTGAAACGAGGGCACGGGGTGGCGTAAAAAATGGGCACCAATCGATTGTAAAGCAACTCCTAGACCATTTCACATAGAAGCTTGAAACTTTGGGTATCATTACAGATATGGTCAGGGATGTGTCTGGCACTTTTGAAATTTTGTCATGAACCCCAGGGAGACTGTGGGTAAAAAATTAAATTTATCCAGGGTGGTCATGTATTGAAGGAAATTTCATATTCGAGATCTAACAATACTTACCATTGCATTACTCATTGATAATACAGCTATCCTGATCGCTGGCTCTAGGAATCTAGATTTAGTAAGCTTTACCGGCTCCTGGAACCGGGTATCCGGTTCCCAACAACCGGGTACCCGCCTGCCAGAGACACTCATATTGTTTGCATAGCTACCAAACAAGAGAATACCCATCCATGGCTTGCCTCCGTGGAGCTGGGAGGCAGGGTCCGTAATGTAATGGTAAGTAGTTTTAGATCTCGGAGAAAGGAAAATTGAAATTTCCTTCATTCTCCTTCGATCATTACTTACCATTACATTACTCATAACACCAGATTTAATCGGTAACCTGGTGGGAAGGGGCAAGCCATACAAAGGCTCTTTTGCCCCTGGAGAAAGAACTTAGACCTAAACTTGTCATATGGAGATCTAAAATGACCGACAACTTCTGGGACCGAATCACATTCGCATCACCACTCACCCACCCCCAAACCCCTTTTCTCCTACAAAATGGATAGAACTCACAAACATGCATCTCGCCTGAAACACAAATGTGCGAAGAGGGTTAACAGCTCTTTACACATATAAGCCTGGGAATGAGCATGAACATATAAGATGAATGATCATGATATATAAACATAATACAAAAAACTGTCAAACTTGAATTACCTCACGAATTATGGATTCCAGACGTGGAGCCATCAACCAATACACTTTCGACCAAACGTGTCCTATACGGTTGAATTCCTCTCGCTTGACCATGTCTGTTCTTACTACTTTCGCTTTTCAAAGTTATCAAAAGGAGATGAGCAGTGTGGCCACTAGACTATCATTTCAAAACAGCTAAAGCGAGTGGATTGGCAGAGTCTGACATGTCCCTCATATAGTAATCCATGAAAGAGGACTCACCGTGCCATTGTACAACGGCCATGATGTCATCTAACGGGACACCATTGAATAGGGCAGTCGAGGCGGCTATTCCTCTAACGTTGCAATCTCGTGGAATGCATTCGACTACCCAGAGACATAGTATCCATGGATGCGGTGCAATATGGCTTCTTATGGCAGATCCACAGTTGTCTATCGTAGAGTCCGTCCGTTTTTTGTACTTGATCAAAGCACGGACTGGACACCAGGCACTGGCATCACGATCAAACCAGCTTTGGTATAATGATCGGTTTGCCGGGATGTTTCAAAGATTGATTCTTTGACATAAACTCTGCTCTTGGTAGCAATCGCAGACCCTCTCCGGAGACAATAAATCAGTCCCTCTCTCCGGAAAGCGCATGGATCTCACTGCGCCTTGTTGCTGAGGAAGCTGCCAATAGAAAAACCGCCTTTAGAGTCAGATGCTTTAGACTAGCCGAACCCAAAGGTTCCAAAGGGTGCTTGGCCAGTACATTAAGCACCAAAGATAGACTCCACGCTGGAATGACTACCGGTTGTCTCGGTCGGAGATTGCTCATTCCCTTCACCATCACATTCAACTGGGCCACCTCTGGACTATCCCTGCTGGCTAAACAAGGGATAACTGATGCCAAAGCTGACTTGTATCCAGCAATTGTGACAGGAGCCAGTCCTGTAAAGAACAGCTCACAGAGAAAGTCTGCTATTTGCTGAATAGTGGATTGAAAGGGATCAATACCCTTTCCTTCACATCACTCTGCAAATTTGTTAACCGTGTGGTTATGACTTGAAGGTTGACCTCCTTCTCACGGCTGCGAAGAAACTCGCAGCCTGGTGAGAAAAGCCTTCCGACGTGGAACGTTGTTTGATAACATCAATGCAGTCAATTTTAACATTTCGGCCCGCTCGTGTAGGAAGCGGCCCTTGGCCTGGGAGATTATGTTCAGAATCTCGGGCAGCTGCACTGGATTGTCCACCAGCAGATCCAGGAGATCCGTGAAGCACGCCCTGCTGGGCCAAAATGGTGCTATTAGCAGGACCAGGCACAGCTCCTCCCTGATTTTCACCAAAACCTTCGGTAGAAGAATGGTGTGCGGATACGCGTAAGCGTGCATCCCTCTCCAGCTTATCGCCAGAGCATTTGTATCAACGGCATTTGGGTCTGGAATTGACGAGACATAAGTCATGATTTGAGCATTTTCCTTTGTGGCGAACAAGTCCACGTTTGGTTTGCCCCAATGCTCGAAGATCCTTTGTAGAACTGGAGGGTTGAGAGACCATTCTGTTGGCAGAATTCTCTGTCTGCGAGACAAAGTGTAGCTCGCGGGGTAGTGTCGGGCCGTTCTGGTGTCTGATGTTGACTTGCCGTGCCGCAAGTGCACGACGAATGATGACGCTGGTTAGCTTCCGGTCTCGGGGTGATGGATCCTGTACGATACTGCCCTACGGGTAACAAAGACCGGCTCCTAAGGCCGGTGGAACTCAATCATTCCGATGGGGTCGTGCGACCATCGTCGCGAACATTAAACACAACGGTCTCATCCCAAGAGTTTGTGTCACCAGTATGCCTGTCCAGCCTGATGAACTTTTAAACGTGGGGCTCCTGGAGGTACCACACAGACTCGTAGGTCCGCAGAGGTATCCCTGCAAGGGAGGCTCCCGTACGAGACTTAACTAATTAACTTAATATAAGCTATTATACCTCTAAGCTGAAAAGAAAGAAAATTATCTTTGTAATGACGGAAAATCATGTGCCTCACGCGGGCACTACTCCTAGTGCTAGTTTGGGTGAGGAGCATTATCCTCACCTGGACCGTTGTCGCTGAATCCTTGCGAGAGGCAAGTGCCTCGTGCGAGCCTCCATCACGGGAAAATACTCACTCAAATATTTAACCAAAATGCTGTAAAGAAAAGACCATACCCAGTGAGATTATGACTCTATGGTTGCGTGCTGTTTTACGTGAAGACGGGACCAACGATTCCCGAAGGATTCCCACGTCACCGTCTTATGTAATTCTCAGTATGCTGAATTAGTAGTTGCCGCTTTTATTTATGCGGGCCTTCTTCTATGCTTAACCTAATATTTAGTTTTTTGAGACAAGAATTATTTTAGACCACAAATGGCTGGTGTCTACCTAGCTTTTAGATACGGCTGTCATTGAGAACAGATGCCCTAAGACATCAATACTGAAGACAGCGTGCATACATGTTACTTAGTAAGATCTCCGAACCAGATAAGAATCTGGACATCTCGCTCCGTAACCACATAAAACGTCACAGGACATTGGTTACTTTTCACAAAAGCATTTTTAGGCAACTGATCTATCGTTATGGTGGGGGTAAGAGAGACGAATACACACCGTAAATGTCCTTCCCCTGAGGGCGTAGCAGATCTGAATATCATGCCCAGACATTGTTACGGAATTCGGTGGGGATGCGCATCTCGCCCGTCACCAGGTCCTATGGAACTAACTTTTTAACCTGTCATTAGGTTTAAACTACGGTAGGATTGTTCAGCAGATTAAAAAAAAAAAAATTAAGATATGTTTTCGCAGTGCTTTCCTACATTGGCAAAGGTGCTATCTACTGAGTATCCGAAGATACATGGGAAATGTGTGTGACACCACACCCTGGCCATCACCGCTCGGAAACCCCAATAGTTTCCCAGGGTCGGATCAGTCCGTGGTGCGGATTGGGACATCCAAACAATTAAGAAGCCATAAGTCTTAGTGGAACATGAAGAGAGACAATAACTTCAGAAATATGAGGCCTTTTAGACATTTTGGCCAATCTTACACAACCTTGCCGGAGTGCGGGGCTAAATTATCACAACTACCGGAGAAGAGGCATACACTATATGTTTCTTAACGAAGAAATTGTCTCTAATCATATTAAACCTATCCTATCGAGCTGAATAGAAGAGGTTTTTAGTCGGTAGCATGCCGGGCTAAACAGAATTATAGCACTGACAGCGACCTCAGTGAAAAATTGTTGGTGGCGGGAGAAAGTGTTGCATATATAAATGTTGCTGTATAGTGTTTCCTACGTGCATTGCAGTCCTATATTTTCTACAATTAAACAAAACATATGAACTGATGGCCTCTGGCCATATATATAAACTAACCAGAACAATTAAAACAGTGCGAAATGATCAGAATAATATATCTTTAGTACAGGTTAAAGAACCTACTACGGTGCGGTTAGGGAAAACACCCTACAGAAAATAAGAATAACTATAAACAAATACAGAAATTATAACTAGCGGTCCTGAGACCGTTATGGTACCTTTTAGTCATCGGGACCGTTTATACAGATATGATCTAATTATCAAAGATATAATTAACGGAATAATTAAAATGTCAAGTATAGTTACTTGATTAATTGGTAGCCATTCTTAAGTCTGGGCTATCGTGTTACTGAAATTGATACGTCACTCTAGGTTGACATGAGTTGATGCATTCCCTGGAAGCTGGAAAGTTCCCGCAGGCTGGTTCCTGCAAACAGGATTCCCGTAAGCAGCTCATGACGGGAGCGGATCGAACTCAGGACTGTAATCACAATATAGAATGTCTAATGAGTAGTCAGCAAGAGATACTATAACATTACTGCTGTGACAAAAGTTACCGTACACCGATGGTATGGATGGAAGTTGACAACAACCTGATCATCAGCGGGGGTTGTTTAATGCAGATGAAGATACATAATTAAGCTTAATGGTGTGGGGTACGTCAACCAGCTCTGAAGACGTACCGGGCAAAGTTTTACTTGCGGAGGTCGAAAGGTTTAGATGAACCTGCACATCAGTGCGGGGACGGTTAAATAACCACTTTTTGGCGTGGCCGGCAGATCCGGCGAGTCATCCACCAAAGAACATCGCTGCCTCTACATCTGTAGAATCATATTTTCAGGCCGGGAAAGGCCTCACCGCAAGTTTGTGTTCCGAATTAGTTCTTGATATATTCGTGAACAATATCTACAAAGTTTCAAAATTCTCCCGCAAGGAAAGGGAGTTACAAAATTGCTTTAGTGCGGTGGGCTGGGTTACTGCTGGCTATGGGAGAGAAACCGACAGAAAGCGAAGTGATCTGCGTAATGTCGTGCTGATCGTAGCTGACACAGGTCCAACCTATTCGGCCCCTGGCCGAGGATGCTCGGAGTCCTGGATCTCGTCTCCTTTTATACTACTCGTGACGTCACAGGTGCAGGCCCCAACCAATCATCGGTCGAGCAACAGCCAATCAGTGCGTAGCTAATATTAACGCAGTCGAATGTTCTAGAACATTCTAGAAGTTCTGCGTACACGTGGTTATGACGTCACAGCAATATTTTGAAGATAATCAAAAGGGGTTTTCTGTGGATAACTCAGCCATTTCTTAACTTTTTAAATGGTTTACAGATTCGGAGAGCCTGTCGAATTCTGGTCTTGATTAATGCCAGACTTGGCGGGAACAGGTGATTAAAAAGGATTACATTGTACCATCTCGGTACACTAAAAGCATCATCCCATCTTGGTCGTAAACTACACGCTCTGTCAAAAATAGCATTTAAGCGTGCGCATGCGCACTATGCGCTCTAACGAACTTAGTCGTTTTTATAACGCGATCTCTCTCATAGGCTCATATACGCTTATGGCTCTACCCAGGGGGTGTGTTCAAGGAACAAAACCAGGATTGGCGGCGCCTACCCAGTTTGGCTGGTACGGCCGGTATCGGTCCGGTCGATCCAAACTACACCAGCATCCAACAGAATGATCAATCACCCATGAATGTGAGCTGCTTTCAAAACAACTGAGTAATTCCTGCACCATTGAATCAAGTGCCACACCTACTACTGTCGAATTGTCAGACCATATCAATATCACCTTGCCCCTGACTTCTGGAAGAAACTTTTCCAATGCCAGTACCACTGCCATCATTTCCAACAGATTGATATGCAGCTGACTTTGTTGGAGAGTCCATGTGCCCGAAACCTGGTGTTCTCCCAAGCAGGGCCCCCACCCCTCCAGCGATGTATCCATGTACACGGACAGCTGGGGTGGGGTAGGTGAAGCGAAACTCCTACTGGGAGAGTCTGATGTTCCTTCCACCATACAAGATGCGACATTATTGGCTCCAAAACTGGAGCAAAATTGGCATTATGGTATCACTTTTTTAATCGGACAACAGAATTTAATGTACAAAATAGTTCATTTATTCAGTCTCTAAGTTATTAAGCTTACATCATTACCAGCTTTGACAGGGGTTCTGTTCTCTGCTTCCACAGAGACATCAGATACAACTGGATAGGTCTTCGCATTAGAGCAGCATACAGGATTACTTGCTCCATGGATACCATCATGCCCAGCATCTGAAGAAACCTCCTCACCTGAATGTGGTTTCCCAATCGAAAACTGTTGAGGATGGCTAACAGAGACACCACTCTGGGCTCTGCCAGGTAAACCTTGCCTTCCTCACGATCGAATCGCATCCCCAAATAAGTGTTGAGTGGGCATCAACTCAGATTTCTCCCTGTTGACTATCCAACCTAGATCTGAAAGCAATTTCAGCGTCAGAGCAGTACCCACTCCTAACCTGGCTGGCGTGTCCGCCTTGATAAGCCAATCATCTACATGTATGTAGGTGTGAAGTGCCACATTCTCTCTTCTGAGAAACGCTGTCACTGCTAGGACCACTCTGGTGAAAACCCTTGGGGCTGTCGACAGACCGAATGGGAGGACTACAAACTCCCATATCTGATTCTGAAATGCGAATCTCAGAAACCTGTGACAACCCCTGTTCATTGGAATGTGGAAATATGCATCTTTCAGATCAATTGACACACACCATATTCCTTTCTTCAATCCTGCCATTACCGATCCCGGAGTTGCCATCTGAAACCGAGGCATATGAATAAACCAATTCAATGGTCTGAGATTGAGTACGGGTCTCCACCCCCTGTGCTCTTGGGGACAAGGAACATGTTTGAATAAAAGCCTGGAGTGCCCTGGTTTGCGGGTTTTATTGCTCCCTTCAGAAGCAAACCTGACATTTCGTTTTGAATGGCTTCTAATTTGTCTGTCTCTCTTGGAATGGGAGTCCAGACAGGTGCCAAAGACAGATTTTGTGGCGAGAAATCCCACCACTCTGGCATGTACCCTTGGGATATTCATCCCATGACCAGACTCTCTGACGTCACACCTCGCCAAGCCTCGACGAAACGCATGAGCCTTCCACCCACTATAGGCGCATTGACGCCTAATGCGGGTGTCTGGCTCGCGATCCACTCCCCTCACTCTTAATGAGAGAGAGAAACATTTTGGTCTTGGCTTGACTGGTCTACCTGGCATCGCTGTTCCTGTCGCACAGGCGCGGTCCAGACGGATACGAAGGGAGCTACCATACCCTCAGATACGATCAGCTCCCTTTCGTCTGCCCATGGAGGACTTACCCTTGCCCTTCCCGCCTCTCGGGCGATCAGGGACACTACTAGGGTGGGCCGGAGCCACTACAACCTTCTTTGCCTTCGTAGCCGCAGGCGGCTGAGAAGGCCCAGCAAGAGCAGAAGGAGCTGGCTTGGCTTTCGCCTTGCTCTTATGCTTCTTCTGCTTCTTGAAGGCAGGTTGACCAGTTAGGGATTTCGTAACAGCCCCGTACTGCATGCGCCTGATGCACTAGCTCCAGCTGATGGTTAACCGCTAACCGACTCTGTGCAATGTTAGCTGTGTCCTCTAGGATGGCCCACGCTTGGCCACCAAAGATGCTAGGACCATTCAGGGGTGTTCCAAGCAAACGCTCCCTGACAGCCATAGCCGAACGCATATGGTCAAGGACCATCTGCCTCCTGGACTTGGTTACATGCGCCTTTACCCTGGCCAACGCGTCCATCGACAGAACAAGGCCGCCGTTAACGCAAGAAACCACAACAGGTGGCACAGGGTGGCTTGCCCCAGCTTCAGCACACACCAACTGAAGCAAGCGATAGGATTGATTGACAGCATTCATTGCTGCCCTCACTCCCTCATCGCAAAGCAACAGGACTTCCTGTGTGCTTGGGACTTGTCCACAACCGCCTGAGCGGGACTACCCGCTCAAGCACTCTGGACACCAAGAACCCAATGGTCATCCTCAGTGACCATTGTACCACACCATGCCGCTTGTACTCGCCCCTGGGGATAAGGCACCTTGAGGGCACCTCCCCAGAGGCTGCAGGGACTTGGCTCTTGGTCAAGAGCTGCTTAGCATAAATAGCCTCAAGCAATTCTTTGAACCTTGGATCCAGTCCAATGGACTGAATTCGAGCCGCGGGAAAAACCCCCCATCCGAATCGATGCAACCAATGGATGGGGCATGTCTTCCTCGGTCGTGGCTGAAACCATGGACGGGTCCACCCTGGCTAGCCAAGCCAGAGCATTGGGCCCGTCCATCTCTGAAGAAGACACCCCCATGAACACATCACCCATTGATGTGTTCATGGGTCTACCAGCAGCGGCCTCCCAGCAAGGAGCCACTGCTGGAAAGCCAGCAACACCGGTACCGCACGGTTTCGCCGCCTCCCCATGAAACAAACTGTTCAATGGAGTAGGCCCGCACGGAAAACCGTGCAGACCCGTAGCGGTTATGGAACCGTGGCCATACATGGGCGCCAATGGCACCCCATGTGTGGCCGCTGGACCAGGTGAGATAGGTAAGTACCAAGCCTGGCCAGCAACACCCGTCACCGTGTTGGTTGGTGGCAGACCAACCAGCACTGGACAGGTGCCCGGTACCGGTGTGGCTTCAACCATGGGTGGAGCAGCTGCCATGGCTTGCGCCAAGCCAGACAGATGGAGGGCGGTTCCTTCCAGGACAGAATCGACCTCCATTCTCTCCACCCGCGGTATCTCAGGCCGCAACAACCTCTCCTCTTCGGCCTCCTCATCCTCAGACCCCGAAGAGTCATCACCGGATGAAGTCACTGGAGCCGTCCTGGCGAACGGTTCAATTTGCACGACGGACCGGCTACCACTACTGGACCACCCGGAGGTGGCCGCAGAGCAGTACCCGCCAGGCCGGAGCCCGATGGGACCGCCAGGGAGCCATACAAGATGGCCCCCCTCGGTAACCAGTTCAGAACCCTTGCATAGCGGGCCCAAACCACACCGGGGGTGCCATCTCTGAACCCTCCAACTGCAGACGAGGAGGGCCCCCAGGGGCCGAAATGGACGCTCCTCGATTTCTTTTCGAACTGCCTGACCCCGCGTCAGACCCAGCCAAGTTATTCTGGGCAAGGAACTCGATTAAAAACTCGATGGGCCACACTTCACAGACATTACATTTTGAACATCGAAAACAGACATGGTCCTTAAACATGACCTTGACGAATTTGTGACACTCTGGGCAAGATGGCGGGGTAGGCTTGGCCTGAAAACAAGCACAAGCATAAAATAAGCGAGCGGAACGAAACAGGAATGGACGGCAGACAAATAATTTTCAAATATTTTGACAATAAATTAAAAGTTAACCCTCTGGCACCCCACACCTGCAATGTTACAACCAAGATCGCGTAAGCTGGCGACAAGAACGATAGTAAGCCACTAATACACCCATAAATTGATCCTGAAGGATGTATAACACGGAACCAGGAACCATATCGAATAGCATTCGCGGTATATTTAAGAATAAATTTAAAATTATACTACTCAAACGAAGGCCAAAACGATACGTGAAGGAACAACAAAATGAATTAACATACTGCTGTAGAACACGGTAAAACCGCAGAAAACACATCTTAATCAAGAATTTTGAAATCATCTATCAATGCAAACAGATCCTGATTACACGCCAAACTTGACATAATTCTAAAGTTTCTGGCACAAAACGCATGCAACACCAAGAATAAGATGCACGAATTAATGAAACAGTTCCTTCACCAAAATAATCTGAGAAATAAAAGGGTGTGATGTCACCCGCTCGGACCATATTTTTTAATGCACCAAAAGGAAAACAAAAACGCGCCCATTTTCAACCCATAGGAAAACAAAATGCTATATAGAATGCCTTGTCTAGACATTTTCTGATGGGCCTAAACTCTTGTTTTGATGCGTCTAATTTGTCCTCACTCATTAATTTTTTTCTGACGAACCTACTGAAATCTTTAAACGCGCCAATAATTTTACATTTAGGTGCTATATATTTGACGCGTGTTTTAAGATGTTACGTGCTGGAAATAGGACGACACAAACTATTTATCTTGCGTGTGGTCGTCCTGGCATTTACTACTAGTGAAGACCTCCGCACACGCGTAATTCCTTCTCTTTATAACCCAAACGTAATGCATATGCGATATCGCGGTGAGCGCAGTTTAGCTAGTACGCAAATGCGGTTTAAACGTTAATACACTATATCGGGGACGTTTGGGAATTCCCCGATGAAGTGTGATCTCAACCTATATGATTGCTTTCGCAGTTTCTTTTTTATAAACAACCAAAGTACCGGGATGTACCGAATAGTGAGATCGCTAAAGAATTACGAAAATACGGTTTAAAATGCTAATAGCATATATTCAGACAAAGGAAATTCCCGGAAAATCAGTAAACAACAAATAAATATGTAGGTTAATAGCGCGCTCATAAGCCTCACATGCCGTTTTATTCCGGGAAAAGTGCTACAAGTATTAGAAGTGAATGTATGGAATTGTATATCACTGCAAAATTTAGTGATAATTTAATATTTAGTAATAAGTTTTGGATTATTTCTTATATGCGGAGTAGATATAAATAGGCTGTGTGATGTTAACATAATTAATACGCGAACGCGATGACAGTAACAGCCTGAATTATACTCATCGAGAAAATTTATGCTAGCCACTGAACATTTAAACGCGCCTAAATAGTTTGAACTCGTTTAAATCTTCTTCAAAACAGGTCTCATGTCTTTTTTCGACACATCAACATGCTAAATGTTAGCTATTCAATGCCAGTTCTACATTTGTCAGTTCAGATATTTTATAGGGTAGCTCAAATATATTATATATAGTTTTATTAGGTCAGCACAGATATTTTATAGGATAGCCCAGATATATTAATTCTACATCAGGTCAGTTCAGATATTTTATATTAGGTCAACATTATATATATATATATATATATATATATATATATATATATATATATATATATATATATATATATATATATATATACAATTACATGTTAATTTGATGCAATGATGCATTATTACTCTATAATGCATGACGCATGCATATTTATAATGTGCATTACTCTATAATGCAGAAGTCTTGCATATGACTGCATATTTATAATATGCATTTAGCAAAGACAAAAGACTGCATAAATCGTGCAGATGCATTTCTTGCTCTTACCACTTTATAATGCGCAAAGTAATTGATGCCTTAGTCATAACGCAAAAGAATGTTTCTCTCTTCTGCTGTATTATCCGTTCCGTTTTAGCGTCACTCAGATATATTTATTGTGATAGGATAGTGGTTTTCCGGATTTCCTAAATTTGTGGTTTCAGATCCGTTCAATTATATATGATGTATATCATAAATGTTACGGTTAAAAATGTTCACTAAAATTAAAAATATGCAATATTCATAGGTTTTCCTCGAATCTCACATATGCTAATTTCAGATAACACTTCCACTAAATTCATGTGAGATTATTTTTATTACTTCTTTATCAATTCGGCAATTCTGTCAGTTTTCTGCTGTGGTGGAAAACCACTGTCCTTAATTTAAATTAAGGATGCTTTGCTATTTTAAAATCTGTAATGATGGCCCTCGTCCAGCAGTTGTTGATCTATTCATCTGTCTTATGCCGTTATGTCTGGACAGATGGACATCTATCATGGTAAAAACTTTGGTGTTTTTTTGTTTTTTTAAATATTATAATCCTTCCTTTAGCAGTTGAGCGTCAATGCCTGTGTGTTATTTATGGTGTGTACATTTTTAGATTTGAGATTTTTAGATAAAATCTGGAATTAGATAACCATGTTTTTATAAATGGGGGGAGCGTGTGGTGCTGGCGGTATCCCGCAATCTCGGAGTGCGCGTTTTGCGGCTGCCGGGCTATCTGATTCCCGCCGTTTCTACGGACGCCCGGCAGTCGTACCTTGGAACTTGAAACGCGAGCACCTGCCGCGAGTTCCACGGGCCGATTCAAGACCTCTGTTGGGTGAGTAACCTTTTATATGTAGCTAAGTAAGTAAGTTACTACATTATTATTCACGAAAACCGGTATCTACAAATTCCTACACTTTGTGCATGTTTCTACTTCGCCCACACGACAAAAGATGGACTTCACAGCATCAACTTCGTCGTCAATCATATTGATGTATCAATATTTCGACAAAAAGATTTGAATGAAATTGTTTTCCAAAGAAGTTTCGGAAAGATCGTATTTTGAAGTGACCCGATTTATGGAATAACCCTAAAACGCGGATCGACTGATCTAGGAATTTGTTAAAACCCGGGTGTCAGGCCATTCATAGTTTCGCGCATCCGGACATTTTGTGATCGGCCGCCATTTTTGAAGATATTTAGGCTTACGGCACTAACTACTTCATTTGGTAAGCTCGCACAACACACGAACTAAGAATAACTTTCACCAAACCTATTACAGAACAATGACAGCTACACAAAAACCATCTCACCAAGCAATACAACTCTGGAACAACACAGATATAAATATACGCACACAAATTCTAACACAAAGCTCTTTTAAACAAAATATTGAAAACATAATCTTAGAAAGATACTAAAAATCCAAACCAATGACATGAATGCAGAAGTCACCACCATGGCAGTACAAAAACAAGTATGTACCCAGTTGCCAGGATAACAACTAGAATGTAAAATACATATCTGCAATAATAATAATAATAATAATAATAATAATAATAATAATAATGCATCCGTAATTGTTGATGTGGATGATGCAGTTGTGTATAATAATAATAATAATAATAATAATAATAATAATAATAATAATAATAATAATAATAATAATAATAATAATAATAATATTGTAAACAAGATATGCATGTGTTTTCCCCATTCCCATGTGTGTGTGTGTGTGTGTGTGTGCGCGCGCGCGCGCGTGTGTGCGTGCGTGCGTGCGTGCGTGCGTGCGTGCGTGCGTGTGTGCATGTGTGTTAATTGTCTATTGTCTTAAATGTATACATGTAAATATTATATTATCTTCACCCATGATCCAACTATTACTGAATTATATGTTTATTATATGTTAAATGTAAGGGGTCCACCGCTGTATAGGCTCAGCCTTTGGTGGACTGCCTGTTGTGTACATGTAAAATCTATGTGTTATATGAAAATAAATAATCTTGAATCTTGAATCTTGAATCTTGAATCTTAAGCTATTCCAACTATTCGTAATTCGGTTTGCAAAAAAGTTCTGCCTAATTAGTTTGTTACTTCGGCTCTTAGTGAGTTTAAAATTATGTGCCCGAGTGATGCTTTTTTTGTCTATCTCCAAGAATGGGCACTGAACACGATAAAGGCCATGAATGTTTTTGTACGTTTGAATCATATCCCCACGTGATCAACGGTAATAGAGAGAAGGTAGATTCAGATATTCTAACCGGTCTAATTAAGTATAATTTCTTATTGAGGGTATTAGTTTAGTTGCTCTTCGCTGCACATTTTCTAGTGTTAGACTGTCTTTTTTTAACATGGGAGTCCATGGAGCATTTCCGTATTCAAGTACAGGTCCAACTAGCGAAGTGTATAGCCTTACTAGAGTTGAAGAGTCTAAATGGGTGAGAGACCGTCTTTTCAGTCCCAAAATCGTATTAGCTTTTGATACTTGGATTTGACAATGGATGCTAAATTTTAGTTGGTTGTCTACATTCATAAATGTAAACAATGCTCTATGATTAATAAGAAAATCAAAGACAATCTTTTGTGATTGCGATATTTCAATATTTCAGAAAATTGTGTAAAAAATAGCATATTTTTGGCTCCAGATATGAGAGATTGTATTGAAACACCTGCGAATGCATAGTACGGGATGCAAAATTCAATTATCTTTCATATGATGCATCATCTAACTGTGTAGAAGTAATAACTCAAATGTCAGTGTCCATTTTGGCCGCCATCTTGGATTTCTACCATTGGCCCAAGGACTAGTTTGAACAAATCCTGGGTGTTAAGCCCCAATTCCTACCCACCACACTGAGTCATTTCACACATTTGCCTTTCTTCCATAGTTCCATTCGCCATGGATCGTTGTTGTTGTTGTTGTTGTTGTGTTGAGTAAATCCAGTCTATCAGACCACATCCCCTTCAGACGAACCTCCTGCAGTTAATAGTGAATGTAGTGAGCGCTGAAGTGAGTGTATATAGATAACATGTACGTAGGTGTAATGAGAGGAAAATCAACAAAAAATGAGACAGGGAACCAGGCTAAATTACATATACCATGCGACCGAGAAAGCTTTGTTTCCGTTCGCGAGATTTTTTTGTTTCTGGTTTCGGCTTATGATATAGCTTTTGTGGTTTCTTCATGGGCCCCTGTTGCATTATGGGATATGGTTCTTCATTATGCATATGTTCCCATAGTTGTTTTAGGGCAAGATTCAAGATTATTTATTCAGTAGTAAAATATATATAAATTATGGATTCAACTAGGTTGTCCGCCGAAGGCAATGCCTATTGTATTGGCAGACACCTTACACATAAATACGTACATCTATACAAATAAATTAAACAGGACAGTAGCATACAAACACAGGATGTAGACAAGTTAAATACAATATTAATACATGTCTAAGTAGTAGTAGTAGTAGTAGTAGTAGTAGTAGTAGTAGTAGTAGTAGTAGTAGTAGTAGTAGTAGTAGTAGTAGTAGTAGTAGTTGTAGTGGTGATTTTACATTACAACACAACATTTATATTTTTGGTTGACTTTGGTTAAACAGTACATCTCGGAAATAACCAGTTCATCTCAATAGTAAAATAAAAACGTTCTGTTGAATATGTTGAATATAATTGAATTGGAGGCCACTGTTGCCATAGGCATCCTAAGAGTCCCCAAGCTGGCTAAAGGAATTCTGAAAGTCTTGGTCTGCTTTCATGTGTTTCAACATATTGAGCTAAAGTAATAACAATAGCGCAATCCATAAATCTGTGTGTACCAACCAGAGCACTACATACGTTAGCAACACACTATTTAGCAAGTTTATCAATGCCAATGAACCTCTTTCCGTTTTGGGACCCACACTACTTGTGTACAGAGCAGGATATAGCTTTCTTGAAACAGAGACATATAATGAGTACATCAGTATAGTCAGAAGAAATTACAATAGCTCCCTAACCAGGCCCTGATGCATGTAATGCGTGTATGAGCATGCATGAGGCGACTTCCTTCTGCAAACATCTTAGGTCTTTGATCTCCTCCAGTGACCTTGGATGATAGTGTAACAAACATTCTCACAGGTCAATTATAGCACTTTGTCATGCAGTCTGCCCCTATGTTTTGACTACTTACACTGCTCGCCCAAGAATCTGATTAGACATACTAGTCTTGTCTGGAGAGCTACAGCAATATTTCCTCCATTGTCGGAGAGTGTGGCCTGGTGCAATACTTTTAAACTGGATATCAATGCTTCACCTCGATTGCATCTTTTAGTGTCTTTGCTGGATGTATCTAGATAGGCACCAAAAACAACATCGATCCTCTGACTGTGTGTACCCTCATGTGACACCCGAGACAAAACATTTTCTGCCAGATGTGCAAATATCATGTTGTTAGAATTCATTTTCTGGACCAAGCTCATTCTGCCAATGATGCATGTTGGTAGTTCTGGTATGTTTTCTGTTGGTGATATATTCTTCTCCAGTTCTCTGGCGAGTACTGCCTTGTTGGACTTACATAGCAACCAATTGTCATTTGAAAGTGACCATGCCAAGAGTTCTAATCGATGTGCTAGAACATCACTCATGTTCTTTGCCTCACTGAAGGTTTGTAGATTTCGATTTGTCAGTTTGTCTTTGAACTTTATAGTGGGATTGTCGAAATTCTGGAATGCCTCCGATTTTCTGAGCATTGAGAAGATCTAAAAGCAGAATACAAGTTAACTAAATCGCCATGAACAGATTTAAATGGATGGATCTCACTAAGTTCGGACTTCCATTAGGTCAATCAAAGATTGAATACCTTTCTTGCAATTTTGATATCTAGAGTGTTGCAGATCTTGATGATTTAAGTGGGAGTTTTCTAGTCATCTCACCTTCGGAACTTATGTAAGATCCATGCTCCCACACTCAGCTGTCAGATAGTATTGGTGCACAGCCCGCTGCTTTTAGACTGAATACCTTCATTCCTCCAGGTGTTTGAGTGGCTTTGGTCATAGTCTCTTGTATGGTCAACTAGTATTCTACAAGCAGGGATTTTGGACCCAAACTTCATTGAGAAACTGTCATTCAAAAAATTGTTATACACCTCCATAGTATCAATTGAGCAGAAATCACGCACATATCTTATCGGCCGCAAAATACCATGGTATCAGATCATGCATTGATGTCAAGTGCAGTACCCAATTACTTCTCTTATATCAGGATGCTCTTAATAAACCTAGAAATATGGCCACCATGTCAATATATGTCATCCAGAATGGTGACAAACTTCCGTTTCATCTCTGAGATCACTGTGACCGTTCATAACCTCAGCTACTGAATCTTCGGCTTTAGCATTATATTCGACACATAAACCACAAAATCTTGCCATCATTTACCAACGGTTGATATTAATGAACAGGTGAGGTTGTATAAAACAGTCCAAGCCTAAGAATAATTTTGTTGAATCTCTCATGGTGCTTCCACCCCATTTAACTAATCGAACTGATCGGTGTTGTCACATACAAGTGTCGTGAATGGTGTAGTTCGGATCGACCGGTCGGGTACCGGCCGTACCAGCTAAGCTGGGTATGCGCCGCCCGTCTAGGATTCGTTTCCTGAACACGCCCCTCTGGGTAGAGCTATAAGCGTATATAGGCTTATGGGAGAGAGAGCGTGTCGAAAAACGACTAAGTTTGTTAGAACGCATTATGCGCATGCACGCGACAGGACGCTGTTTCTATGGAGCGCGTAGTTGCGACCTAGATAGGATGGCGCTTATCGTATACCGAGCTGGTACTCTGTAATCCTTACTGATTGTCTGTTCCCATTAAATCTGGCATTAATCAAGACCAGAATTCGACGGGCTTTCCAAATCTGTAAACTATTTCAAAATCGGTTGAGAAATGGCTGAGTTATCCAGGAAAAACTCTTGTTGATTATCTTCAAAATATTGCCCTGACGTCATAACCACGTGGACATAAAGCTTCTAGAATGTTCTAGAACGTTCGACGACGCTATTATTAGCTGTGCGCTGATTGGCTGTTGCTCGAATGATGATTGGATGAAGCCTGCGCCTGTGACATCATGGAGAGTATAAAAGGAGAAGCGATCCAGTGATCGGGAGCATCCTTGGCCAGGGGCCGAACAGGTTGGATCTGTACCAGCTACTATAAGCGCGACAGACATTACGCGTGTTCCTTCGCTATGCATCAGATTTTTATCCCGTAGTGTACAGTTCTCCAACCCACCGCACTAAAACTGTTTTGTAACTTCCCATCTGCGGGAGTAATTTGGAACTTTGGAAAATCGTTCACGAATACTACATCTACATTGTACGGGAACTTTCTTCACCATGTAATACTATCGTATCTTTTGCTGACTACTCATTAGACATTCTATTAGGTTTACAATGCTGAGTGATGTCCTTCCCCTGCCATGAACGTTCTTGCGTGAATCTTGTTTGCCGACAACAGCTCGCGGGAACCAACCTGCGGGAACCAGCCTGCGGGGAACTTTCCAGCTTCCGGAGAGCGCATCATCTCACGTCTATTACGGATTGATGTGTCAATTTCAGTGACACGGTAGCCTAACTTGGGAATGACTACCAAGTATTCAAGTAACTATACTTCACCATTTAATTATTTCTCTATATAGGTTTTGTTAATTATCGCGTATCCGTATTAACGGTTCCGATGACTAAAAGGAATCATAACGGTCTTGGGACCGATAGTTAAATTTCTGTATTTGTTAATAGTTATTTTCATTTTCTTCAATGTGTTGCTAACCGCACTATAGTAGGTTCGTTAACCTGTATTAATATATATATATATATATATATATATATATATATATATATATATATATATATATATATATATATATATATATATATATATATATATATATATATATATATATATATATATATATATATATATATATATATATATATATATATATATATATATATATATATATATATATATATATATATATATATATATATATATATATATATATATATATATATATATATTAATCATTGACACCGTATTGATTGTTCTGGTTAGATTATGTATGTATATGGCCAGTGGCCATCCGTTAACTTGTTTTGCTTAAGTTATAGAAAATATAGGACTGCAGTGCATGTAGGAAACACTATACAGCAACTTTTATATATGCAGCATTTTCTCCCGCCACCAACAATTTTTCACTGAGGTCGCTGTCCATGCTATAACTCTGTTTAGCCTGGCATGCTACCGACTAAACCTTTTCTATTCAGCTCGATAGGATAGGTTCAAAATGATTAGAGACACTTTCTTCATTACATACTGTGTAATATATTCTTCTCTTCCGGCAGTGCGATAATCTAGCCCCGCACTCCGGTAAGACTCATAACTCCAAGATTTTGTCTCTCTTCATATTCTTCTTAGCCTTGTGGCTTCTTAATTGTTTGGATGTCCCTATCCGCACCATGGGCTGATCGGACTCTGGGAAACTATTGGGATTTCCGAGCGGTGATGGCTAGGGTGCGGTATCACATACACATTCCCATGTATCTTCGGATACTTAGTAGTTAGCACTTTAAGCCAATGTAGGAAAGCACTGCGAAAACACATGTATTAATTATTATTTTATTTACTGACAATCCTCCCGTACCGCATTGCAAAACTGGCAACTTGTATATAAACCTAACGACAGGTTAAACGGTTAGTTCCATAGGACCTGGTGACGGGCGAGATACATATTCCCACCGAATTCTGTTAAAATGTCTGGGCATGATATTTAGATCTGCCACGCCCTTACGGGAAGGACATTTACGGTGTGCAATCGTCTCTCTTACCCCCACCATAATGATAGGAGATATGGCCTAATAATGCTTCCATGAAATGTAAACCATGTCTTGTAATGTTTCATGTGGTTGCGAAGCAGAATGTCTGGATTCTCACCCAGTTCAGAGATCCCGCTAAGTAACATGTATGAGCGCTGTCTACAGTATTGATGTCCTCGGGCATCTGTTCTCCATGACAGCCGTGTCTAACATCTAGGTAGATATCGGCCAGTTGCGGCATAAACTAATTCTTGTTTTGAAAACAACCAAAAGGAATTCAGCAAAGCGGAAGGCCCGCAGAAATAAAGTGGCAACTACTAACTCAGCATATTAGGAATCACATAAGACAGTGACGAAGGAATCCATCGGGAATCTTCCATTCTGTCTTCACGTAAAACAGTATGCACGCCTATAGTCATAATCTTACTAGGTATGGTCTTTTCTTTCTACAGCATTTTTGGTTTGAAATATTAGAGTGGGCTCATCTTTGCCTACTATTCTTCTCCCGCTTTAAGCCATGGTGTCACCTTCCCGAGACGGAGGCCCGCATGAGGCACTTGCCTCTCGCAAGGATTCAGCGATGACGGTCCACGCCAGGATAATACTCCTCACCCAAACTAGCACTAGGAGTAGTGCCCGTGTGAGGCACATTTTTCGTCTGAGATAGCCTTCTTCCTTTTAGCTTAGAGGTATAATAACTTATATTAAGTTAAATAGCTATGTCTCGTGTATGGGAGCCTCCCTTGCGGGGATACCTCTGCGGACCTACGAGTCTGTGTGGTACATCCGGGAGCCCCATGTTTAAATGTTCATCTACCTGCCTCTATGTCTTGTATTTTCGTATGCTCTTGATGTAGTTTTATCTAGCATATTTTCAATTAGTTAGGTAAACGCATTGTATAGACTTATATTTTTAGGTCACCAAATCAAATCTTGTAAATCCATAGATCACGAAATTGCTATGGACAGGCATACTGGTGACACAAATTCTTGGGATGAGACCGTTGTGTTTAATGTTCGCGACGATTGAGTTCCACCGGCCTTAGGAGCCGGTTTTTGTTTCCCGCAGGGCAGTCTCGTTCAAGGTCTGTCACCCTGTGACTGGATGCTAACCAGCATCATCACTCATCATGCACTTATGGCGCGGCGAGTCGACATGAGACATCGGAACGGCCCGACACTACCCGGCGAGATACAATACACCAGGGTAAATATTTTCTGGTAGCGTAACATCACCTTTTGCCATAGACAATTCCTGCATACACACGGTAAGGTAGATCTCTTCAACTTTGGAGTATTATACACTGCGATCTAATCTATTCAAAGTATGGACCAGTTCTACATTTCCAGTCAATGAAAATGGCAGTAGTATGTTTATGCGGATTTTGCTTTCTGGACATGGCCGATGTAGCAAGTTAATCACTGTACTTTTTTGGATGGATTTTGGCAGTGATTTTCTCCTATTTGTATTGTTTGTAACATCACCTCAACAGATTTGGGAATATTAGTTTTGCTACAGTTCCCTTCAGTTGGTCATATTTGAGTGTCATTTTGCTTTATCACATCATCTTTCAGCTGAAAAGCTGGTTTGGATAAACCATCATCAACATTCGTAGATTTCAATATTTGTAAGTCAGACATTAAGGATTGAGTGGTTTTTACAATCTCACACGTGGATAGGTTGTCAAGATGCAAAAGAAATTTCGTCAGGAATGATATACAATGTTTCTCTAAACTCATTTTCCAGCATACAGTGAACTGTCTCTTTGGTGAATCTATGATCTCTTCAACATCAAGAGATTGCATGTACGTAAATAGTCTAGTGGTAAAATTAGTAATAGGCCACATTTAGCACAGAGTTCATTTTCGAAATTATGATAAATCTGAACAGTTCATTATATTTCAGCATCACCCGGTTCAACCTGGCCTATTTCACTTTCCACAACAACGACCTCCATTGGCATAGCTGTGTATGACCGGTTATAAGATCTGTGGTAATGGCCCTCAGCTGCTACACAGTCCCTGCTGACAAGCGCAAGAATTCCTGCATCCATCCTTTTTGCATCATTTTTGATATTGTCACATGTGTGTAGTTCCCTGCATTGAATAAGTCCCCATGTGTATTTTGACCATTTATGTACTTGCTGACTTTATGACAGAAAGTACACACCGCCTCATATGTTAGTGACGTGCTACCTACATAAATCGTGGTGTTTTTTTATAACAATGTGTATCGGCTTACAGATGCATGCTAACTTCAATATTTCGGAAATTTTATGTGAAATTTCTTTACCTTTTGGGCAACAGCTTCGTCAGAGTGTATATAAACTATTCTAAATGTACACTATTAGATGTAAAATGCAATTATCTTTCATATGATACGTTACTTGTATTTGCTTGGAGCATTAATTAAAATGGTAGCGCCTATTATACATGATAGAACCGAAATGGTGGCCATTTTAGGCACCATCTTGGATTTCTAGCACTAAGCTGCCAGACTGGAATGGTTATCATATCAATTAATCCTCGATAAACATAGAACTTTTTTAAAAAGCTCAACCTAATCTTGCTGGCTCAGATGGTACCTATATCTGCTTTGACCCATGGACTAAAGACGCCATTGAACTAAAGTAACACTGCCACACTAATGTAACTCATGTGATAGCATCGGGCCGTTCTGGTGTCTGCTGTCAACTCGCTGCATCGCATGTGCACGACGAGTGATGATGCTGGTTAGCTTCTGGTCTCGGGGTTACGGATCACGTGCGACACTGCCCTGTGTGTGACAAAGACCGGCTCCTAAGGCCGGTGGAACTCAATCGTTCCGGTGGGGCCACGCGACCATCGTCACGAACATTAAACACAACAGTATCATCCCATGAATTGGTGTCACCAGTATGCCTGTCCATAGCAATTTTGAGATCTATGGACTTACAAGATTTGATGGTGGCCTAACCTAAATAAGCCTATACAATTAGTTTACCTAAACAGACCGTCAAGTTTGCTAGATAACAATGAGGATACGAAAATGCAAGACATAGAGACAGCCTGATGAACTTTTAAACGTGGGACCACCAGAGGTACCACACAGACTCACAGGTCCGCAGAGGTACCCCCGTAAATGAGGCTCCCGCATACGAGATCACTAATTAACTTAATATAAGTTATTATACCTCTAAGCTGAAAAGGAAAAAGGAAAATATCCTTTATCGTGGCGAGAGGCTATGTGCCTCACGTGGGCATTACTTCTGATGCTGTATTTCTGGGTGAGAAGTAGTAGTCTCACGCGGGCCGCCGTCACTGGATCCTTGTGAGAGGCAAGTGCCTCGTGTAGGCCTCCGTCGCAGGAAAATGCTGCCACCGCTTAAAGCAGCAGAAGGGTGTGTGTGGGGGGGGGGGGGAGCATTGGCCAGAAAGGGCCACTTTTATATTCATCCAAAGTGCGGTAAAGAAAAGACCATCCTAGTGAAACTATAACTAAAGTGTTGCGTGCTGTTTTACGTGAAGATGGGATGAACGATTCCCAAGGGATTCCCATGTCACCGTCTTATGTAGGTCCAAGATACTGAATTAGTTGGTGCCGCTTGTATTTCTGCGGGCCTTCTGCTATGCCTAACTTACCAATTAAGTTTTAAAGACAAGAACTATTTTAGGCCTCAACTGGCGGGTTTCTTACCGATCTTTGAACATGGCTGTCTGAGGGTGCAGACGCCCCACCTCCCGTGAGAAGCCTTGGAAAGCATCTACCTCCAAGGACAGCGTGCGCACATGTTACTATGTAAGACATAGAGCTTGGTGGAAATCCAGATGCCCGACTTCGTAACCACATAAAACGTCACAGGACAATAGCAACTTTTCACATAAGCAAATTTAAGCAACTCACCCGTCGTTACGGTGGGGGTTGGAGAGACGAATATCCAACGTGAATGTCCTTCCCGTGAGGGTGTGGCAGATCCCAACATCTTGCCTAGACATTCTTGCAGAATTCAGTGGAGATGCGCATCTCACCCGTCACCAAGTCTTACGGAGCTAAACTTTGACCTGATGTTAGGTTTATACACAAGTTGCCCAATATGCACTGCGGGAAAGATCTCCTAAGAGATGTAAAAGATCAATAATTATAATATGTTTTCGCAGTGCTTCCTACATTGGCAAGGATTACTATTAGGTATCAGAAGATACACGGGAGGTGTGTGTGACACCACACCTTGGTCATCACCGCTCGGAAACCTCCAATAGTTTCCCAGGATTGGATCAGTCCATGGTGCGGATAGGAATATCCAAACAATTGAGAAGCCACAAGGCTTAGTGGAACATGAAGAGAGACAATAACTTTATAGATTTGAGGCCTTATAGGTAAGTTGGCCAATTTTACACAACCTTGCCAGAGTGCGGGGCTAGATTACTGCAACAATCGGAAAAGAGGCGTACACTATATGTCTCATAATGAAGAAATTGTCTCTAGTCATATTAAACCTATCCTATTGAGCTGAATAGTCGGGTTTAGTCGGTAGCATGCCAGGCTAAACAAAGTTATAGCACAGACAGCGACCTCAGTGAAACGTGTTGGTAGCGGGAGAAAATGATGCGTATTTAATGTTGCTGTATAGTATTTCCTAAATGCACTGCAGTCCTAAGTTTTCTGTAAATAAACAAAACATATCAATGGATGGCTACTAGCCATATACTAAACTAACCAAATACAAGTAATAACAATGTGAATTGATCAGGATAATAATAATGGTACAGGTTGATAGACCTATTACGGTGTGGTTAGTGAAAACATCTTACAGTAAATAAAAATAACTATGAACCGATAAAGAAATTATAACTAGTGGTCCTAAGACCGTTACAGTGCCTTTTAGTCATCAGGACCGTTTCCAAAGATAAAATACAATCATTAAAGTTGTAATTAACAGATTAATTAAGGATGTTATATATAGTTACTTGAATACTCGGTAGCCATTCTTAAGGATGGGCTATCATGTTACTGAAATTGATACGTCACTGTTGGAGTGACATGAGTTGACACATTCTCTGGAAGCTGGAAAGTTTCCGCATGTAGATTCCCACAGACAGGATTCCCGCATGCTGATCCAGTATGGGGGTGGTGTGAACTCAGGATGGTAATCACAATATAAGAATGTCTAACGAATGGTTAGTTCTACGATAACATTACTGCTATGAGAAAGGTTCCCATTCAATGACGGTAGGTATGAAAGTTGAGAACAAGCCGTTAACAGGGAGGGTTATTGAACACTGTTACAGATACATAACTAAGCTTAATGGTGCTAGGTATGTCAGTTAGCTCTTAAGCCGTACCTGGCAAAGTTTACTTGCTACAGTCACAAAGTTAAAAGAGACACACACGACATGCAGTGCGGTGGTTGAATATCCAATTTTCGGCGTGGCCGGCAGATCCGGTGAGTCATCCACCAAAGAACATCGCTGCCTCTACATCTGTAGAATTAAATTTTTAGGCCATAGTAGGCCCCACCACAATATATTGTTCTTTGTTGGTTCTTAATTAAATGTGAACAATAAATGTACTGCTGCAGTACCATGGGAGAGAAACCAGCCGAAACAGAGGTGAATGCTTAATAACTGTCTTGCCTGGTCGGTGCTGCAAGCAGATCCCGACTGTTTGGCCCCTGGCCGACGATGCTCCTGATTTACTGAAATCATCCCTTTTTATACTTGCTGAAACGTCAGGACTGGCTGCCTCAACCAATCAAAATTAGCTGAACCAACCAATCAGCAGGCTATAATTACCAGAGTATATTGTAGATGCATTGGTAAATACCTTCAAGGCCCGTCTAGATAAATACTTGAAAGATCTGCCATTAGTATATGACTATACAGCACCAATAGAAACCGGAAGAGGAAGTGCACACCACCTTGATGAAGAAGATCTGACCATTGATGTGTAAGCTTGCGGTCAGAAACAACATAAGTAAAGTATGAAGATTAGCAGTACACTAATGAACTTGCACACAAGACAATTTAAGGGACTATTAATGAAACTATTTAACAGTGCTCTGATAAACATTTTGTAGCACTGACCAACCTGTTGGGTACATGGCGGCCCCGTTTGGCTGGGTACAAAAAGACCCAGTAGGGGATACTCCATGCTCACCCCACCCACCCACCCACCCCCCACTGGCCACATAAGGCCCACGCATATATAAGCCATTTGGAAGGAGAATAGAATGACAGAGTCCGTGAAATGACCCTAAGCGCATGCGCGGCCATGAGACGCAAACAAACGCTGAAGTGTTAGCCTATGGAGACTGGCAACTTATGTATATAGTCGCTCACGTTATGGCAATTCCGTAATATGGGACCATTCTCCACAGTTTTGGTATGTATTATTACCAGAATTGAGCAGAGAATTCAATCATCTGAACAGCAATAAAATCGGTTCAGAACTGACAAAGAAACGGTAATGTTAAGACGGAATATTAAAGCTCTAGTCAAAGTATAGACATTGCCAGCGCTCGTACATGATCGGGTGAGAGCCAGGCACTATTGCTCTAGCTAGCTCGCCTCATAGACAGTGCGCACTTTGATTGGCTGAGCTGGCTGGCACAGCCTCTCACCGGGTATAAAAGGCATTCTCAAAGCCAAACTCAGTTAGAAGGGAGGCGGACTCGGTCCAAGGGGAGCATTCTCACTATCTGCCTACTGCATAGAGCTTGCGTTCTGCAATCTACACCAACGCAGCCTATTATAGTCAGGTTCCCTCTCAGGACACCAACACTCTGCACCACATTAAGTTTTTGGATGCTCCTGGTAGATCAACAGGGGCAAAACTCTAAATTAAAAGAAGGCCCTTTATTCTTAACACCGTCACCAGTGGTGCCTTCACTGCGGTGCAAGACTTTTGACTATTACAGACCAAACCAGTATGTAAGAACTGTGGTGTTTGTAATGTCTCGCCAGACTTGCCATACCACGACAACCAATGGACGCATCCAGCTTCACTGAATTTATGTTTTGTACATAGTCCAGACAAGGACATTGCTTTATGCGCTACAAGAGCTAAGCAGCGTGGATCGTCTTGTGCCGAGAAAATAATAAAATATAATATATACTTACCATCTCTACACAATGGAGACATCCGCCACTCTTAAAGAACAAACAGCATAATGGTATTACTGTGAACTATCCATTATGTGCTGTGTATCAGACTTTGTGGGCCACCAGTAATGGCTTTATTCTTCACTGTTCTTGAGTATGAAACATACCAGCCAGCATCCTGCAGTAATTCTTCAGGCAGCAGCTACACCGTGCATCAACTCACACCATAAGAAGACAGTGTAAAGACTACATGTGACGATTAAATTGCGCTGATGACTAATAGCTGCACCACATAGGAACATATCATAGTTACGCTATACCGTTACTGATAAATAAAGTATCATACTATGTGGTATCATAGTTACGCTATACCGTTACTGATAAATAAAGTATCATACTATGTGGTACCATAAGGTTGAATGCGACCTCTGTTTTAGAACGATATTGTATATAATGTTATGCATTGTAAACGATGCCAGCAATTAAATGGCACTGTAGGCTAAGGTGTCCTTATACTTCAATGAATGTATGATTGTAATTAGGCATTCTGCCCGTATTATTAGTTTAGCAGTAAAAACTAGAACATTATTTGGACTGCAGTACACCTAGGTTACACTATACATCGACAACAAATGCATCACCATGTTTTCTCCCAACGGCACCCATCTTACAGTAAGATTGCTCCTCATGCTCTCGCTAGAGAACATGACATGCCACCATTAAACCTAGAACTATGATAGCTCGATAGGATAGGTTTTAAGCTAGCCAATGATGGTTACTCTTCAAATGGAGAATTGTTATTAAAAACTCTTCTTCACGGTCAATAAGACCGTTGTATGAACGGTACTACTGATTTTCATAGTTGGCTGTTCATGTTAAGGCCTCCTAAATTGAAGAAAAGAGTAACTGCCTTTGACTATGCTTCTCTGGCCGACTGGCCGAAATAATTGTTTGAGGTCCCACCATCAGAATGGTTAGGACCGTCTCAAGAAACTACAGCAGGTTTCTTGCCAGCCAGAATAAATTTGTCGATCACACACATATCCCATGTATCTTCGGATACCTATTAAGCAAGCCTGTTATGTCAAATTAGGAACTACTGTGAAAATATAAATAAGGCAATATTATTTCCATCCCAGCAGTGTTCTTTGGGCAACTTTCTCCAAACCTAAAGCATCTAAACAGTAACGCCAGGGTACAGAGCTCATACGGTCCATACTCGAAACATCAGGTGACGGATAGAGACACGCATCACCATCTAACACTTGACGGTGACTGGGTGAAGCCTTAGAGCTCACCATGCCCTATGGGAAAACCACCATAGATGGAAATACGTTTTTCTCTCCCCACTGTAACTAGACTAAGAACCGCTATCTAAACATGCCTTCGTCAATGTGTTATTATTTGTGGTTGTGATGCGGTATGTGGAGGGATCGCTCTGTGGCTATGAAGCTACCACAAGACAACTGCACGCTGTCAGTCTGAGGAGAGATGCTCCATGGGGTATCGGCAACGGTACCGAGCATCCTTGCCAGGAGACAGATTCGTTAAAGACAATTGGTGCTACACCATTCGTGGCCTAAGAATATGTGTTTGGAGTCAAAACTTAAATGCAGGCTTAGGCTCACACAAGGTATGTAAAACTAAGAATGGTCCAACTAAAACAGTTCTTTACCTCACACAAGATGAGGGTTCTGAATTCCATAAGAATCAACAACCCCTTCTTCATATATGCACCGTACACAGCAACATTAAAATAACTACATTAGGATAAATACACATGATAATTTTTCTCTCTCTTTGTAGGATAGGAGGGCGGCCATTTTTACCGCTCTCCTCCTCCGCTTCGGTGTTGAAGGCATTTTTACTTTTGATAGAGGCCCGCATGAGGCATTTTCCTCTCACAAAATTTTATATTCCCAACCTTGTAGGTATTAAGGATAACATAATTTTCTTCCTCATTATTGTTACAAACGGTGAGAGTTCATCCACCCCTTCCTTGCATTTTTATAGTCAGCTTCCCACCGTTTGCCTTCTCACAAAGCGGCATGGTGTGGTACTGCCATAAATTTCCTTTCAGTCAAACGGCAAGGATGCAGTCATCCTTGGCACTAAAGTGGTATTGGTTCCCCCATTTTCCCCCCACATCGTTATGGTCGGTCATCTCTCTCTCTCTCTCTCTCTCTCTCTCTCTCTCTCTCTCTCTCTCTGTCGGCCGTTTTCCATGCGAAGCATGGTGCTGTACCGTTGTATATTTCCTCGCAGTCAAATGCTAAGGATACAATCATCCTCAGCACCGTAGTGGAATGGGTTCTCCATTTTTGCCCTGTATATTGTTGCAGGACGGATCGCTCTCTCTCTCTCTCTCTCTCTCTCTCTCTCTCTCTCTCTCTCTCTCTCTCTCCCACACACACACACACACACACACACAGACACACACACACACACACACACACACACACACACACACTCGCTCCCTCTCTCTCTCTCTCTCTCTCTCTCTCTCTCTCTCTCTCTCTCTCTCTCTCTCTTTGGCCGGTCTGAGGCAGATATAGTTTATATTAAACCAACTGACGGTGCCCTGCCCGGATGGTCCCACCCCCACCCTCACCCCCCCCCCCCACAGAGGTATCTTTCTCGATACAATCTATATATGACTAGATCAGTTAGGTACCATTGGTGAGACACAAAACTAACACACCACTTTTCCTGTTTTTACATACACCGTTTAAGTAGCAAGCAAACAACAAAAGACTATTTGCTAGTTTTAAAGCAAGTAAAGTAAATTTGTATGCTAGCACCATTCTTTCCACCATGGAGATGACAGCTAGACACACCGGGGACAGGAACAAACGAGATGATATAGTGGTGTTCAATTTTCGCAGCAATGGCTGCACGAGCCCACTGGAACGTGAATGTTCCACTGGCCCTGGAGGTCGATTTTTGGACACCGGAGATGCATGGCAACTGCTCCCCAACCCCGAGGCTGACTGACCAGCAGCAACAGCAGCATCAGCGGCTGTGGCAGCAGCACCGCCCGGCAGCAGTAGCAGTGGAGCCACATGCACCCCGGTGCCTACAATTTACACAAACAATTTGTTTCTATTTTTCGCTGCACATTTTAGATACATGTAAGAACGATTAATTATGACAATTCAAAAGTCGTATATGTTGATGATTCATGTTCAGTCAAGCCAGTGAATGAAGATGGGTCGTTAGGACGCCAGTTGTATCGCTTAAATCTCCACCACACTACCTGTGGAATGGAAGTGAACGAACATAAATCTCAACTGTTCTTCGACGAGCTGATGCACATCATGCAGCATATGGCAAATCACGATAAATATGTTGATCTGAACAAATATATTAAGGAGAAATGCCTGCAGTACCTTACCAAGCGTACCAAAATATGGGTCTGCCACCACAGATGATGCCAGGCTGGACATGCATGGACAACAACAAATAAACCAGAACGACACCCTGGAGCAGGGTTGGCATCAACCACACACCCATTTCCAGTCACAGGGCACCATGGGCCGCAGCCTCACCAAACTACAAACCCATTACCATCTATGATGACATGCTGGCCTCAACATGTGCAAGGACAACAATAAAGTCAAAACGACACAATATGACAGGGATGGCATCGATGAGCAGAATGCCTCAACATAAACGTCACATGAATAGAGACAATGCTGAAGTTTCCTATAAGCGTGAATTGAATGGTCTGAAATAAAAAATATATGCACTAGAGAATGAAATACCATCAATGAACCTTGCTTCACAGAATGCCAACGCCACCCGCCTAGCCGCTGTGGAAGAGAAACTCAAAGATACAAACCTCTGATGTTAGATGAAATTAGATGTATCCTTACATCACAACTGCATGAGCATAGCATTGCACATAGAGCAGCAAATCGTGATCCTGTGCAGAAAATGTTATATCACCAGATGGTCAGCACACACAGCTCCAATTTTCAGAGAAAGCACCATTATTCTAGAGCCTGTAGATACTAGACTGGATTCCACACTCTTAGGGAGTGAAATGTATTCAACAGTGGCAGAGAAAATCGACGCTACCAAACGTACATAAGATGAAAGTAAATGTTTCCATACATCACAATCTGGCAGCACTAGCACTGAGTATAGCTCAGAAAATTATGATCCTATGGCGAAAAGTGCCTACGCACCTACGCACACAACCCCAAGTTTCAGTGATAGTACCAGTAGTCGCAGAGCCTGTAGAAACTGGATATAATTTCTGGGTCTTACCAGAAACAGGTTCTACCAGTAACGTAAATCGAAAACCACATGCTACAAGTGTATGGCAGAGCATGGTCAATGACAACCATTCTGAAACAGATCAATCCCAATCTAAATCTTTTTTGGAAAAGGGCACTCGGAAAAAACACCGCCGGACAGGATTAGTAAAGGAGAATCATAATCATATGCTAATCAGCCCAGTATACCATCAACTGCCGATGCCAGTATATCATCCATTACCAAGGCACTATCCAATACAGCTGGGGCAACTGGAAGCAGTGGAGTGGTCACCTATAACATACGGGCCTCAATTTCAAACTACTTTGCTTACAACACCTCGTAAAGAAGTATGATATAATTGATACACAGGAGTATTGAATCCACAAATACGATGAACGGATGCTGCAAGATGTCTCCAATAATCTGGCCTTTGCCGGAAAATTCTATGATCAAGGAAACCCAAATCTATTTCAGCATCTCGGGGGACAAGGCAGTGTTGCCCTATTCTGGCCTAGGTCTATGGAAACGAAAGTATATCTTCTGGAAGAAGGCTCAGAGAGAATCATAGCTGCTCTATTAGAATGCAGTTCGAATGTCATATGCATAATCAATGTCTCTATGCCGTCAGCAGGAAGAGAATCCACCTGCAATATGTATAGGGAGGTATTGGCTGAAATCGTGGAAATCATGTGCAAATATTGGAATGAAGGTGTAATATTGATGGGTGACTTCAATGGATCCCTCCATAGAGAGGCTCTAACTGATTTTGACAAATTGTTACACAAGTTCGTAAAGGCGAATGATCTACTTCTGCCTGATTCATATCCAACAGATGCCACTAGAAGTCCTGACAATGCAGAGAATTGAATGATTGCACAGAGACCATCATTCATCGACTACATCCTATTCAGAGGGCCTAGTAATCTAGGCTTATGAAGATGAAAAAACCAAGGGAACTTTCATGAGTCATGTGAGGAATTTGGCTGAGACTGAGGAGAAATATAAGAAAATAAACATAGCACATGACATGACTATCACAGAAAGGAAACTCAACAGAGAAAAGGTAGAAGAGATGAAGAAACTGAATGATGGTAATGAATCGGGGGAACACAGATTCATAATAAAGGTTCCCTATGGGAGAGAAAGGTGGTGAAGCTGAAGAGAAGGTCACCAAGAGATTAAATGGTGACAACGTATCTGTAAATAAACTTGTAAATAAGTTGAAAATTAAAGATGTAAATAAAGATTGCAATAAGGGGAAGGAAACAGAGCCTTGAGAGAAAGAAGTATGGGGGAAATGAAATGCTTTTATACAACTATTGATACGCTTCCTAACAAAATGGAAGAGTTAAGAAGAAAAGTGCAGAGTTATGTATGACCCATCTCTGAGCATTGTGGGAATAACAGAAGTCTACCAGAAAAATTACAGACTTTCCCCAACACAGGCAGAACTACAAATTAAAGGATACAAACTCTTTCTAAACAAGGTAGAGGTGAGCAACCAAAGAGGCGTAGCTTTGTAGTCGAATTAAAATAGAAAGTAACTTTGAGGAGAGTATATGGGTGAAAATAAAGCTAAGCAATTCGGAAAAATTACTGGTTGGCTGTATGTACAAAAGCCCAAATACAATCCTGGAAAACTTGTGTGAGCAGAGACAGATTATAAAAAAGGCTTGCGGTCTAGAAAATAAATTCAGTCATCTGTTGATAATGGGAGATTTCAATTTCCCCGCTATAGACTGGACAACCTGGATGTCATATGTGGCAGAAGGGGACACATTCATTGAAAGCATAAGGGATGGGTATTTATGCCAAGCAGTAACGAAGCCAATACACAGATGTCTTAACAGCAAACCAAATATTTTAGACCTTATTCTTACAAATGAAGAATTAATTACAGACCTAGAAAAACTAAGCCTGATTGGACTAAGTGACTACTCTGTACTAGTCTACGCCTACTACCAGTATATAGAGGGGGATCACAACAACCAAAGGAGGTGGAACTATTTTAAAGGTGATTATATCTCAATGAGAAAAGAACTGAACATAGATTGGGGAGCAAAATTCAAGGGTCTAAATGTTACAGACGCACTAGATACATTTATGGAAGCATACAATAGTGCCCAGGAAAAGCAGATCACAAAAACCAGAAAGAGAACTGGGATGGTAATGAAACAAACCGCCAGCTGCCTGGATGAAAAGTTCCTAAAAAGATACAGAAAAAACACAGGTGCTGGCAGAGGTTTATGGAAACATGCAGCAGTCAAAACCATAAAAAGTACACCAAAATAAGAAAGTAGGTAAAGAACTTAGTGAGGGAGGCAGAAACAGAAAAGGAGACGGAAATAACTATGGATGCAAAGAGAAATCCAAAGAAATCCTGGAAGTATGTAAACACAAAATGGAAGGTGAAAACAGGAATAGCCGAGCTGAAAACTGAAGTGCTGAAGATAGCTAGTAGCAATAAAGACAAAGCAGATGTGTTGGCAAATTTCTTCAGTAGTGTGTTCACGAATGAGCCATTAGGGACTATACCAAAAATTGACACAAAGGAAATAAAGGATGAATTCCAAGACACAGTAGCTGCAGAAGAAGAAATACTTAAGTTATTAAAAAAGGAATTCAGAAGAATAAAGCTCCTGGCCCAGATGGAATCCATCCTAATGTTCTTAAAGAACTGCAAGATGTGCTCTACAAACCCCTGCAACTGATATTCAACAAATCTATATTATAGGGACAAGTATCAAGTACCTGGAAAACTGCAAATGTGACAGCAATCTTCAAAAAGGGCAACAAGTCAGATCCAGGAAACTATAGACTGGTGAGTCTGACAAGCGTCCTATGCAAACTAATGGAGAAGTTGGTTAGAGCCAAAATTGTGGATCATATGATTAGGAATGAGCTTTTTTTTTTTTAGCAAACAACAGTTTGGATTTTTATCCAGAAGGTTAACTACCTTGCAACTGCTTAAAGTAATGGATGAGTAGACCCAGATCCTCGACAAAGAAGGAAAAATCGACACCATATATATGGATTTTATGAAAGCCTTCGATACAGTGCCACACAAATGACTACTAAGCAAGTTAAATAACTATGGTTGGAGCAGTCAAGTAATTAAATGGACTGGAAACTTCCTGTCACAAAGAACACAAAAGGTTGTAGTAAATGGAGTAAATTCTGTAACCAAAGATGTGAAAGTGGAATTCCACAAGATAGTGTCCTAGGACCAATATTGTTTGTAATATACATAAATGACCTGCTGGAAACTGTGAACGCAATGGCATATCTATTTGCAGATGACACAAAGCTGTACAGTGAGATTAAAGGACCTGAAGATGAAATCAAACTGCAAAATGACTTGAACTCACTACAAAAATTTACAGACACTTGGCTCCTAAGATTTCATCTGGACAAATGTAAGATAATTACTATACAGAGTGGAAGGTCGACAGTTTAGAAAGATAGAACCTACCGCTTATACAACACAAAGGGAGAAAAGGTTATTCTTGATAATGTGGACAAAGAAAAGGACATAGGATTGGTTGTTGACAAAAAACATAACCTTTAAAGGCCATATGCAAGCACAAGTGAACAAGGCAAACAGCATCATGGGCCTGATTAGAAGATCTTTTACATACCTCAATGAAGAGGTGTTCAGTTGTCTGTTCAAAGCACTCTTGAGACCACATCTGGAATATGCGGTGAGTGTATGTGGTCCACATACAAAAAAGGGTATCTTAGTGCTGGAAAATGTGCAGAGGAGAGCAACAAAATTAGTCCCCTCACTCAAAGATCTCATTCTTCTCGATTTCTACAAAGCATTTGATAAAGTCCCTCACGAACATCTGATAAAAAAGATCGAGTTTTATGGCATCTGAGGAATCACCAGCAAATGGATCAGGGACCTCTTATCCCTTTCAATGGGAATTGAGAGCCATGCCATGTACCCCGAAGCAAACATATCAGATGACACACCATGGGACTATCACATTGACTTCAGAGCCAAGAGGGCGATTGGCACACTTGCATTTCTCCAGTGCCACATCAAGCACTGTTCAAACAACATAAAGTCACAATACTTCACAACCCTGATTCGACCCATCCTAGAATATGCATCCAGCGTCTTGTCTCCCCACACTCAGAAAAACATAAAAAAACTTGAACGGGTCCAGCACCGCACAGCTTGCTTCACTCATGGTGAGTACCAAAGACACAGTAGCATCTAAAAAATGCTCCATGAGTTAGTATGGGACAGCCTACAGGAAAGACGGTACAAAAGAAGACCAACAATGACATACCTATCATGAATGACCTTGTAAACATCCCTCTCAACATCTACAAACGAGTGCAGAGTAATACAAGGGGTCACAACCATAGGCTGCTAGTACCACACAGCCGCACACTAGCACATCAGCACAGCTACATCCCAGACAGCGCCAGGATGTGGAATTCGCTGCCAGCTGAAGTGGTTAGTCAGCCATCGCTATAATTTGTCAAAACTGCAATTGAGGGTGTCCACTTCCGCTAATTACCACTTAAGCATTGTACTTTTCCTGTAAATATTTTTAGCCTGCACAAGGTGACCGGTACCGCACATATGCACCCTAGTGTAATAGTACTCTGGAAGAGGTGATTCACCATAATTGGAAGAAGAAGATGAAGAAGAAGAAGAACAACAAGAGGAAAGAGCTAGATTACCCAGAAAGACTCCCAACACTCAGATACAGACGCATGAGAGGAGATATGATAGAGACCTTTGAGATCCTGAGGGGTATATATGACCCAGACGTAACCATAAATAAGATTGAAACTGTCAAAGAAAGTATCACGAGAGGGCACAATTGGAGACTTCTTAAGAAGGGATGCAGACTGGATATAAGGAAGTACTCTTTCACCAGCAGAGTAGTGGACCTATGGAATAGCCTACTGGAAGCTGTAGTAAACTCCAAAACTGTTTTTCTGTTTGAGGTAGGACTAGACAGATTTTGGGAAATGCTGGAAGTAAAGTACAACTTTACCGCGGAAGTCATGTCGCCAGAAAGTCACGTGTGTGAGTCGTACCCAGCAGTGACAAAAGAAGAGGCAGACATAAAGGCTATACAGGCCTGAGTCCATAGAATCATCCTAAGTTCATTAATGAATGACAGCAAATCAAAAGCCTGACTCCTGCTAGACCAATTTAAATCTGTGTTTGCACCACATGTTGAAGATGCCACTAACCAAGCCATGCCACCTGTCAACACAACATGCAAGCAAGCAATCACAAATATTATCAGTAAGCAGGAAGGTGTGATTAAGCTGCTAAAAGATGTCAAAGCATCCAAAGCCTCAGGACCAGACAACATCCCAAATAAAGTCCTAAACGAATGTGCTGAAAACATCGGTCCTGGCCTAAGCCTGATATTTCAGAAATTCGAGGACACTGGTACTCTACCAGAGGACTGGTGTACAGCAAATATATCTAGTGTCTACAAGAAAGGAGACACGCATCTTGCATAGAACTACCGACCAATCTCCCTTACCTCTGTGGCATCTAAGCTACTGGAACATATCATATGTAATCACATCCTCAACCACCTTGAGTGAAACAGCATACTGACGAGCCTCAACCATGGCTTTCGTTCTGGTTACTCATGGCTGCTCATCACATCTCACGATCTGCTCAAGTCCTATGATGCAAGAACACAAGGCATCCTAGACTTTTCGAAGGCGTTTGACACAGTACCACATGACAAATTTCTATACAAACTTGAGTGGTATGGCATTAGAGGCGCCACTCAGCAATGGCTATCATGCTTTCTCACTAAGCGCATGATGCGTGTTGTCCTCGAAGGTGAATCATCAGAGAAAACTCCTGTCATATCCGGGGTCCCTCAAGGCACTGTCTTGGGACCTCTCCTATTTCTATGCCATATAAACAGCCTGCCAAGCAGAGCCGAATCTCAGATCCGACTGTTTGTGCATGACTGTCTAATATATTGTGAGATAAAACCATTCTATCCTGCAACAAGACCTTGACGCATTAGAATGTTGGGCATCTGACTGGGGCATGCAATTCAATGCAAAGAAATGTTACATACTAAGTGAGAAAAATAAGTTTCAGCACTACTACAACCTTGGCAACACCATCCTACAGCAGGTCACTAATAACCCATACCTCGGTATCCAATTCTCGGAAGATCTTAAATGGACAACCCACATAGGCAAAATTACAAACAACGCTAGTGCTACACTTGGCTTCCTTCGACAGAACTTGAGGAACTGCCCCACATCCTGCAAGAAGAATGCCTATCTATCATTTGTACGATCTATACTTGAGTACAGTGCCATAATCTGGGACCCATACCTCCAATCAGACATTGACCGGTTAGAAAAAACTCAAAGACAGGCGGCAAGATTCATCACTGGTGATTACAAGAGCAGAACCCCAGGATGTGTTACCCAGATGCTGCATGACTATGACCTAACACCATTACAAGAAAGGCATAAACAACTCCGATTGACATTCCTATTCAAGGTGGTTGAGGGGTTGATCCCAGCCAACCCTCCTCAGGAATACTTGACAACCGAATGTCCCAGAACAGCTGTTCGCACACGCAAATTCGAAGGCTATCTAGCAAGTAACATCCTCCAAAAGCAGGTCACAAACAATTCTAGATGTTTTCGTGTACCACCAGCAAAATCGGAACTCCTTAAATATGCCTTTTTCGTACAAACACTAATACACTGGAACCATCTTGATGACATCTGTGTTTGTGCTCCAACTGTTGACAGTTTCCGGTCATCACACCATAGTAGGCCACCTGTATAATATTGAACACACTCTCATCCGTTGTGTCATGCCAGTATTGGCCATACAACGTACTTCATACAGATACAGCTAAGTAATCCTAAGTTCCGTGGTTTCACTGTTCCGCGTTTTCGGAGAGGTTTCTGGGCCAAATTTCTATACAGTCCGAAAATTGTTTTGAACGCCATTTTGAATACTTTCAACTGCTTCTTTCAATTTATAGTTAACAAATGCCATGTTATCTAACAAATGCGAACTGCATAAAATATATCCACCGTCCCTAAAACTGCAATGAGCCAAGATATATACGTCAAAGGTATTAACTAATCCATAATATCCTTATTCTTACCCCGCACGAAAAGTGGTAACACGACATTATTTTCGTTATTTTTTAGCAGCTTTCTTCGTATGGCGAAAAAAGCATCATAGAAGTATAGCCTTACTTATTAAAATGTTGCAGACATTGAAATTTCAATTTTAGTGTTTTAACCAGATTTCGTGCCAAGCCAAACACCCATAGTAAACAATAAAACATATCTATCATCCTAATCCTATATGGTCGAGTTGTTAAGATTCGTGAGTACCGAAATTCGTGAATTTGTTTTTATTGCTCTCGTTCTATGATGTAACGTGGCATGGAACGCATCTACACAGTAGCCACTTTTTGATTGACAGTTCTGAACCTTTTGACAAAGTTTTGAGCAAAATGCGGTCAAAACAAGAAACTTTTCATACAATTACTGATGGTAGTGATAAAAATTGCAAGATTCCTTAATGCACTTTCTTAGATTACTTACTTGCGCTTATTTAGCACCTAAAATGAGCAATTTTCACAATCCGAAGTTACCACCTGCTTTGGTTACATTTTCCCGCCGTGTCTGATTAGACTGATTGACAGTAGCACGTCTAAATTTTATTGGAGAGGCTCTAGAGGAAGGGGTGGGTGCTTATCAATGATTTACCAAAATGTCAAAATTAACATAAAGTGCACGTGGTTTGTTAACGATAGAAAATTTTTTATTCTTCCCTTTATGCCTGCTGAACATGTTTTAAAGACCCTAGGGCCTAACGTTAGTTCATTTCTTCAGCTCATTAATATTTATGAATTTCATGTGACGTCACTACCTAACGAAAGCGGCATCCATTTGGTTTTTTTTCTTCTCTTCAAATGTATAAACCGCTTTTATAGTTTATACATTCATTTGTAGGACTAATTTATGGGTTAAAACGGGAAAAATTAGCAGTTGAAACATTCAACAAACCAATACCTTGATATTTAAGGATTTACAAGCATGTACCAGACAGCTGAAGATGCATAATCACCAATTCACGAAATTTGGTACCGCTATTTCACACATAACCTGGCGAGGTGGGTCAGTTCAGATGCTTGGAATTTGTTTAAAAATTAAAGTTTTGTGCTGAAATTTTTGCATTTGTATTCGGAAGTGTTATTTTACATTGTGTTAAATTTTTGCGCAGATCTGTTTTAAGAGTTTTCTTTCACGAGTGCATTACTTGCTTAGATTCACGAACTTCGGTACCCATAGTATACTCATAATACTGGCTATAGGAGGGTTAGAATCGATATATAGCCCCCGTATCATTTTTTTAACCTATATTTTCGTGTCATCTGATCCTGGGGTGAATTCAGCCTTTCGTTCCATGCTCTGGCTATTCTATATGTATGAAACAGCCAGCCAATGTTTTATAGCGAACGCAGTGAGTTAGTAACCCTAAGTGGAAGTGAGCATATATAGATAACATGTATGTATGTGTAATGAGGAAAAATCAACAGAAAATGAGACTGAACCAGGCTAAAATAGATATACCATGCGACTAAGAAAGCTTCGTTTCCGGTCGCAAGCTTTTTTTGCTTCCGGTTTCGGCCTATGATATAGCTTTTGTGCTTTCTTCATGGGCCCCCCCCATTGCATTATGGGATATGGTTCTTCATTATGCGTATGTTCCCGTAGTTATTTTAAGGCAACTTACTGTGCATTTTCAATGTCCAACTTTTTGTTTGATATTGTTATCACGAAATAGCGTACATTTACTTAGAATGTAAAACGGTTAAATTGTCTGATGCAGACCAAATACAAGCTTTATTTATTCCTATTTATGCGTCTGTAAATGCAATAGTTGACTGTCTCATATTATTTTTAATGTTCATGGCCGTGGAAAGTCGTCAATGTCGTATGTATTTAGCGCTGATAGCAGGAAATTTAAGGCCGTGTGCTAGGGCTGCGCGATATACCGATACCATATTAAAACCGATATCCTGCACTGACGGTTTCATAACCGATTATAAAAAATAAATATCGAAAGACCGAATATGAACATATTTTCGGTTTTTCGTATCAGAATTGTTAAAAATAAAAGATACTAACGAGCATGAAAAGCGTAATGAATAATAATGGCCATACTTTCCATTAAGCTACGTTCGGGGCAACTAATAATTGAACGTGGCCCCCAATTGCGAATATTGTGTAACTCGCTGTATGCCGAGAGAAATCAAGCAGCGAATTAATTAAATAAGTATCCACTCGTCTTTTCTGTGGTAGTCGCAGATAAATTTGCAATATAAAACACAATACTAACGCGGGAATTTGTCATTGAAATTTGTATCGGGGGAAAACATTTCTAAACAACGGCATCCATTTTATTTACGTCACCGGCTAATTAACATAATGCAGTCGTCCCAAAACTAAATCGCCCGATTGCATAAAAATCTCACCAATAAATATAATGCTGAATGCATTTTGCTGATTAGGATATAATTTAAAATAAAATTGTTACTCAAACCGTTTTGAAAACGTTATCTTCTATACACAATATCATATTAACTTATGAAATTCGCATTCGCAATATTACAGTTAGTATTTTCTTCAAGGCATGACTTCGTCTTCGAGCCGAATTGGAAATGAAAGAAGAAAGGGAGATAATTACATCCTAATTAATTACAATCACCTGATTTCCGTCTTTTCGCAACCTGTTTAGCTGATTTATGATTAATTTTGACAAAATAAACGATGTTTATTTAACTGTGCGTAAAATTAGGCGGTCTAATTAATAATTTCACTCCCACGATGATGGATATTATAAGGTCTATTAAGCTTAAAACGTTACAAATGTATCGGGGCATGAAAATACGTTCTGTTTTCGTGCTATTTTTTATCATTTAAATTTTTTGTTTCATGTCCATAAAACCGATATTTGGTTAAAACCGATATGAAAAATCATATCGAAACTGATATGGCTATAAGCCAAACCGCGCAGCCCTACCGGGTACCACACGAGTCGCACCCAGATAGAATCTGCATTCATGTATTTACTCGCAGACATGCATTAATTCCTGTTTTTTTGTAGCTCATTGCATGATGACGTCATAGTTAATATGGACTTGTTTGTATTTCCCAAAAAAGTAAGGAGCACCGCGTACGTGGGTAAAAATTTTATAACGTTATTGGACTGGCGCAACTATTTAATGGTGCAGGCCCCGGTAAAAGATGCAATAATGCTGTTATATATCACTGACAATGGGCAGACGCATTGTTGTGAATATCGTGGACTGGATTTACCGGAATGCCCTCCACGCATGATTAAAAATTGAATGTATTATACATGGGCATATGTATTTAGGACATTTCGACCATATACAAATTCATCCTATGTATTTAAGCAATAAATGGTGTCTGCGTTCGCTTATAGGCAACGCCTATTTTCATATTAATCTTGTTAATGATAATCAGCATTTTTCGCCTTAGTACCAGGGTTTGGACCAATGTATTCATGTACTCAGTACTTGAGTACAGATTTTCAAGTACTCGCATCATCTTAGTACTCATGCCTTTTTATGAGTACATGGACTATATATAACCTTATTCTTACCCCTCACGAAAAGTGGTAACTCACGTTTATTTCTGTTATTTAATGTTACAGCTTTCTTCGTATGGCGAGAAAAGCATCATAGAAATATTGCCTTGTTAAAATATTGTAGACATTGAAAACATAGATAATTTTATTTATAGTGTTTTAACCAGATTTCGTGGTAAACCTATGTCTAAACCTAGATCATATTTCATGAGGTTTCCTGCAATCCCTCAAGCGGTTTCGGAGAAGATTTTGAAAGACGTTTCTAAAAATGGGCCAAAATCCAAGACGGCTGCCGGCCTAATTGGCCGATCGGCTTCATTTGTAACAAACTTGGATCTCTATGCCCTAAGGATGCTTCCTGCCACATATAATTGAAATTGGCCCAGCGGTTCTTGAGAAGAAGTCGTTTAAAGGAAAAGTTGATAGACGCACGGATGGACGACGGACGCACGATGGACGGTCGCCACGACATAAGCTCACTTAGCCTTTCAGGCCAGCTAACGAGATTTGAAACAAAATTTTGCACTAACTTCCTGGAAATACCATCGAAACTACGTCACTTCCTTGTATGATAGAACTATCAATGGAAAAAGTTATTTTAACAGCTACCAAATATGTGAATCGGATTGAATGGTATAATACTCGATTATCATCACGTAATGATATATTGGGCCTCTTGTTTTATTTAACATTTATAAGTCATTTAACTCACAGGATTTTGTTTTATTTACACAAACTGCTGAAATTTGGATGCGACCAACTTCTATTAGATAATTTGGTGTTTTAAAACCGCTAAGAAATTAGGATGGCTCAACCTAAAAAATTGGCATGCAACTTCTATTAAGGATGCCGTTATTAATAGGCGATATATGGTAGACCCAGACACAATTTAAGCCTCTAAAAGTATACGATTCTGACAATTAGTTTTTTACACATTTTGCTGTGAATATTGCACCTTTAGCCAACCAAAATCAGTGATACTAACTTTCAATCAAATTAAATCTATTATACTATACCATAGGGTTGCACGATTATTCACTTTTCATAATCGCGATCATTTAAGAAAAATAATCGCGATCATACGATTAATCATGAACTATATTAACTACGTCAATGCTGCTTAGAGGACGTTATTATGCTACTGGAGATTGTAAGATTATGGGTTAGGCACATGGGTATACATACATGGACAGAATACCCCTGTTGCTGATTGCAAACAAAGGAATGTATCAATATTTTTCTAGACAAAAAACGGAAGGTACCGTATTTCGTTTAATTGTAGCCTATGCTCTAATAGAAGTCCACCCCCTAACTTTGACAAATGAGCTCCAATGATTTCTTAGCAGTTTCAAAACGGCAAAACTCTGTATTAGAAGCCCACCCCTTAACTCAGCAGATAATTTGTAAGAATAAATTGTATAATAATAACAATCATGTCACAGGGTGTGTCTACTTCAGACCGATCTCTGCCCTGATACATTTCCGGCCCCTCTAGAAGTCAATTAAAGGTCTCAGATTTGTAAATCTTGACCACCTATTAGATTAATACTACTAGTAGGCTGCGTATGTTCAAGATATAATAAAGTTTATTCCACACTTTTGTGGCGTGATTAAATAGCTTCCTTATAAATATATTTCAAGACCAGATTTATGTACCAAACAAGTACGGGAGAAAATGTGCATCAATTTTGTAACGCCGATCAACATTAAATGATCCAAATTGAATTATTACGAATGACAATATAGTCGGCTTCTTAAGTTGGTGAGCTGGCGGCTCTGTTGCGATGGGAGGCGGCGTGTTCTCGCGAGATATTATACGCTAACGGGAGTTTATCAAACGGGTACCCGTTATTCAGATCAGTATAATACTCAGTTCCTATCGCGCAATGATAATATATAGAAATTCCCGAGTTCCTAGTCCCCGATTCCAGAATATTTATATCCGAGTACTCGCTCTAAAATAAACTCTTCAATTGGAGGCGAATCACGTGATTTGTATTTTTTTCGCGACGCCATTTTATATCAAATTGTGGATTAATTTTGATCTAATAAACGACCTTTATTAAAGAATACGCAATATTTAGGCGCTCAAATCAAATAATTTCATTTCCCCGGTGAGGTTTTGAGGTATACATTAAACATAGGCGTAGGCAGTGAGAATTTTTACGTGAGAAAATGCGTTGAATTTCCGTGGTATCAGTTCTAGAACTTTTTTGGGAAAACCGTTAGCGCATAACTATTCAGAGAATGGGGAATGCGGGATAAGCGTGTGTGATTACAACAACAATGACAAATAGCGATCAAATGAACAATCTTTATTCATCTAAAACTAATCATGAGTCAATACAAACAAATCAGTTATTTATTTATTTAGTTTATTTAATCATTCACACATTCGGCTGATAGCCGGATGTTTGTTTCCATGCTTGGTAATGCGAGTTTCACAAGCGTAAAAGTGTCTTGACAAAAATTTGAACATGGCGATTATACGATTATTTCATTTTATAATCGTCCACGATCATTTTGAATTATATAATCGCGATTAATCGAAAAATCATGCAACCCAGAGAAAATGGATTCTGCCGTGTTCTTGAGGAGACCAAGCGATTATTTTTGAAAATCTTACCACTGAAATTCTTGGTTCGGTTCATTAACCGAGCCAGTCATTCCAATGAGAAATTGTCAAACGTAATAAACTTGTGGTCTCCAATGCTAGCAAATGTTGATCTAGTAGCCGTCCTTGATAATCAGTTCGTAGTTTCGTACTGGTCCTGGAAAGTAATGGAAAATCAGCATTTTTCATCATGGGTCATGGAAAAATGTTGGAAAATGATAATCATGGAAGATAAAAGGAGTCTATTGGCATACATTTCTGACGTCACGTCTACGTATTAAAAATTATGGCAGCAGCTTATCAAAACAAGGCTTTGACTTGGTTGTTGTAAGACACAGTACTGTCAGTAGTCAGATATTTGGCAGAATAACTTCGATTCTAATTTATGGAGCTACGTCATAGACACAAATCTTCTAGATATTTATTCTTGCTGGTCATGGAATTTGTTAATTTTGGTCATGAAAAGTCATGGAATCTCAAACACAGACAGGTGTACAAACCCCGGATAATAAATATCTTGGATCTCTAGAGATTGCACTGTAGACATTAATAATTTAATACCTGTAATGGTGGTTCTTTCTTAAACATGAGTTTTATTACCTTCTACAAGATAACTACATGTCAGTGCCGACAACACAGTACAAGCATCAATGACATGAATGGTGCTGGACTGTGGTAAGATGCCAAACATCTAGCGGTTCCTTCACCACACTAGTGTCACTTCATGCTTACCACAAAAAGTGGCCACGGAAAACATATCTAATTTTGGAATCGCTACTGAGCGCTTTCTTACTTAAATACAACTGGATAATACTTACATATATGGCGCATATCTTTTGGTGTTTATTAAATATCATTTATGGCGACTGATAACCTCGCATCATTGATATGCTGCATTCTCCAAGATCATTTCTTTAAATAGCTTCAACATAATTTCTCAATTAAAGTTATTGTTGTGCCACAATAACTTTATTTGAGGAATGTTCTTAAAGCCATTTAAAGAAATGTGTTGCTGTCTAAAATTGCAACAACTTTCAATCAAATTCTTTCTCGCATCCAGCCTGGTGTATGAACCCAGATCATAGAAATCCTTGACATGGTTGGTATGAGTCTTTGAAAGTGCTTATTGCTTAGCATTATTAAGATGTGCTTGAATTGAGAATTTTTCAAAGCACTTAATAGATGTTACAGAATTACCTTGAGAGTGTTTGAATTTAGCAAAATAGCTGAAAATCAAAACTTTTTATGAAAGTCGATTTCCCAGTTAAAAGTACATAATGACTTGATATGTTCAGGTTTCTTCGTCTGCGCCAAATTAAACGCAATATTGTAATTTGATTGGTTATATCTTTATAGTAACATGTACTTATAATACTGTAACGATGTTCATCACTCAGAATGCAAAATATGCCTTGTCAAAGTATCCGACAAAAAAATTCTGTGGTAGAATCCCCCAGCCTCGGTTAATGTCGCTAAAAGTCCTTGAGAATGGTTGCTGAAGGTCATGAAAAGTGCTGAATTAAATAACTCCTTGAGACTGAAGCATGCTTAACCAGGGTGTAGTTTCAAGAGTTTTTCATATGTACAGTAACCAAATGGTTTGTGTGGATGCATTATAGGATAATGGTGTGTCATGTACATAGAAAGTGCTTCAACTTAACCGGGTACTTAGATTGTATCATTGTGAGGGTGATTATGTACCATGGCTGATATGATAACCAGCTAAGCATAGTTAACCCTTTGACCCTCGAAGTTATTCAATAAAATATCAATTTTCTCATAGGAAATGTCCATTTGCATACAAAGAGAAGACTATTTATGAAAATTTAGCACTGGAATGACTTACTCGGTTATCGAGCCAGTCATTCTAGTGGTAAATTTTCAAAAATAGTCTTCTCTTGGTCTGCAAATGGACATTTCGCAAGACCACTGCAGAAGCCATTTTTGGCTGATATGAGTATTAAAGGGTTAACACTGGTATGCATTTCTTTTTAGCTGAAGGTGATGTGAATGTTCTTGACGCAATCTTGGACACAGGCACAGCGGATGATGACCTAGCTGACGAATTGAATGGCAGTATAAAAAAAGGTTGGTATAATTTTCTGACTACTGGTATGACTGGTACATGTATGTGGCTAGTGATCATGGTGATATAAATTAAACAGACTATGGGCAGGAAGAATTTTGGGGGAATCTTCACTATAGTATAATCAGATGACAGTTGATGTCCACCGAGTATATTGAGGGCATTGTAAGACTTCACAAATATGAACTATATATTGAGGAAGGGATTGACGTTTAGGCCGTTAGGTTTCCTTTAACATATATATATATATATATATATATATATATATATATATATATATATATATATATATATATGTTGTAGATACTTGGTAGGCAAGGTAATCATAATGAACTTGTCTTTCTTAAAAGAAATTTTTGTTAGTAGCCAAACTGGTTCCAATCGTAAACCTATTAATTGGAGAAAGATTTGGGTTTTTTCATGCCACGTCCAGTCCTGCATGTCCTGGTGGCTTTGTCAGTAACAAAATTTGTTTGTAAATTATTTTGATCTTATCTACATGTGAAGGCATACTCTAGGTCTTTGGTCAATGCTCTTAAAATGCATGTACAGTGATTGTTTATAATCATGGATCATGCTATTTTGTGCCGTTTCAAATATTCTTTCAGTCTGTTAGTGCCCTAAAAGCCTCTAATAGCGTGAATGGTGCAGTAGTACTATAGAACCAGATACTGTCTCCGTAGGCATACATGTTTCTGCATTTGGTTTCTGCCTTCCATAACTATAGTTAGCCTGCATGTATTCAGATAACATTTCGGGAATACTCCTTGCCGTGTGGGACTGTGTCCTTGACATGGATTTTGTATGGCGAGCAGCCTGTATAGGTCAGACTCCCCAAGGATTGGGGGTACAGATTTTGCTGCCTAGTACCTATTATGATATCTCATTAGCTCATCTTGCCTGAGGGGTCAAGTGAGCTTATGCAGTGGTGGCTGTCCGTCCATCCATCCTTCCATCAAATCGTATAGCTCTCCTTAACGCTTTGACCAATTTCAGCCAAATTTGGCTTTAAAGATTGTGTCGTGAGCAGGTTCCAAAATTTCTTTTCACAATATTGATTGGCTGTCAGTTTGTGAAAATCTTAGATGTTATAAAAGATTTACTGGAAATTGTTAGTCCTTTAACACTTAAATTTGTTCAAGAAAATGTCAATTACTTTCATTCAAAATGTCCATTTTGGCAGACCACGTGAAGATTATTTTTTTAAATTTACCACTGAAATGACTGGCTTGGTTATCTGCAAATGGGCATTTCTCGAGACCACTGCTGAAGCCGTTTTTGGCTAATATGAGTGTTAAAGGGTCAAAATGCATCTCATTAATTGCTTGGTGGATTTCAGGGTTAGCAAGTTTTGGACACTGGTAGTTTAAACTGGATTTCAACCTAATTTGGCTGGACTGACCATACCTGTTTTGCAAAGCCATTCCTGAGATGTCATTTTCGGGAAGACATCTTAGGAATGGCTGTGCAGATCAGGTTGAAACTGATTAGATTTCCTCTATAGCTAAGGGCAATTAAAGTTTGTTCAAGAGAACACAATCAGTGATAAAACCTGGCACTCATGGACAAATCAAAATTTAGCATTTGGTGGCTATATTGGATATTTTTATGGGCTGGATGGAACCGTGAGTTCGATCTGATTGCATGGTATGTATCCATCCTTAATTTGAAAATTTTACCACTGGAATGACTGGCTCGATAATGGGTTAGTTAAAGAAAGTAGTCTTTTGGCCTGCAGATGGGCATTCACTGCGGAAATCTAGATTTCTTGACCAAGTGTAACCATTAATGGGTTAATTAACCAAAAGGGTTAACAAAATGCGTGCTAAAAATGTGACACAAGCGAAACAAAAATGAAACAAATAAACGAAACAGAATAAATCATAGATATGTTTTTCTTCAAACATGTCAAAGACCAGTTTGATTTTAGATGTGGTGGTCATAAATGATAAACCCGCTTTGCATCCTCCGAGACTTCACCAGTACTGTATGTGTTTGAAAGACTGATGTACACTTAGATTTATAGGATGCCTTCCCATTCATGGTATTGTTCATATACATAGATTAGCTTTGTTGTGCTGCACCAACTAAAATTCAAGTTTAGGTTTACAATTAAATACGGTCGTGACAGTGCAGTTCAGAAGTAACTTAAATTGTTTCCAAAACAAAACATACTGTTGAATATTTTCCACATGCACATGTAATTGGAGGGGAAGACACTCTGTTACAATGCCATGAATGTCTTCTAATCCAATTACATTAAAAATAGTGAACCGAACATACATCGTGTTCAAAATATTCTGTGTTAGTAGATAAAAGTAAACAGTCAACTACTGAGACAAAATCTGTGCCTAAGCCACAAACTAAGCAAAAAAGAAAGGCAGGAGTGAAAGGTGCTCCGGTCAAGAAGAGGGTGATTCCAGGTAAAGGCGCACGAGACAATCCAGCATCTAACGAAGGTACTGCTGAGGTTGTTAGAAAGAGAATTAAACAAGAACCTGTTACTGCTGGTAAGTGTCAAGATGTTCTGGATTTAAGCAATCTTAACCATTGAATGGTAAATTATTTTTCTTTAACCCTTTAGCACTCAAATTTATTCAAGAAAATTTCAATTTTCTCATTGCAAATGTCCATTTGCCGACCAAAAAAGACAATTTTTGAAAATTAATCACTGGAATGACTGGCTCGGTTATTGAGCCAGTCATTCCTGTGGTAATTTAAAAAAAAAATCTCTTGGTCAGCAAAGGGACATTTTACAAGACACTTCTCTTGCCTGCAAATTGACATTCCTCAAGACCAGTGCAGAGGCCAGTTTGACAGGCTTGACCATTAAAGGTTAAAGTGTCAAACAATTAAAGACCTTCATAGCCATTATAAAGTTATCCTGAAGCAGTAAGAGAAGGAAATCATTAGAAAATTTCAGTGATGATAGCCTTCTTCGATGCCACCATTTTGGTTTGATATTTGTAGCCGCCATTCATTTGCCATTGTTTGGCATGTTTGGGATTCTATTGCTCTCAATGTTGTGCGGTATAAAACCATTCCCGTAACGTTAATGATAGTCATTGTACTGTTGCTTTCCAAGGTGAGTGGAGCTGCATAGTAAGAGTCGCTATAACGGCAAGTTATTCGTATCTCATTTGCTTTATAGGCACTGTATGATCTGTATCATTTGTCCTATTATGTTTAACCATTTAATGGGTAAGTTAGTCACACCAGCCGTTACAAATGTAGTTTACACTGTCAAAGCGAAAAATATTTTACTGTTAGGATGACAAGTTAGGCAGCCTGTAATTGGACATTCAGTAAGCATAAATTCTTGAAAATGGCTACCAGGTTTGTGTTTTTCCAATCTTGGTATGATGCCTTGATCAATAGAGGCTTAGAAGAACATGGCATAGACTGAAGCCAGCTCAATTGCCAGTCTTTATAGAAGTTTGGTAGGTATGTCGTCAGGTCCTGTAGCTTCTTAAGTTAGCTAATAGTTTTCAGACACCTTCAACAGTCACTGTGATTTGTCCAATGGCCGAGTAAGGACATGGTCTTTTATTTGGGATTGTGGAGCTATGTTCATTCTTTTTCAAGATGGGTGAGAACTGCCGGGTTAGAATATTAGCCTTGTTCAAAGGGTCAGAATACTAGGCGTGCATGATTTTTCGATTTAATCGTGAAGTTCGATTTATTTTTAAAATCGCGATTTTTACGATGTAATTGTGGAAAAATCGGAAAATCATAAAAAATTTCATGTTTTAAAAAAATCTAGTGTGTACTTTTTCGTTGCATTTTATCAGTACATGAGTACAATTATAATCGATTGACGCCTGTGTTCATTGTGTTTCTATCCCGCTGTGCCGAATGATTACTAATCACAACACAAAGCGCTACAATAAACAAGCTAACAATAGTGAGGTAGCACCTTTGTCATTGAGAAAACCAGCTAGTTACTCCGTCGAATCGTCATGTAATTTTCTTTTCTTTCGCTGCATACCCTGAGTCTGTCGTGAAATGCCAAGTATATACTTAGTTGCAGAGTGTTAGGCAATCAGTGAACATAATTCTTTTTAATTCTAGGGTTTGCAATTTCAGACGGTGTAATAATTTTTCGTTTTTGATTCGGTTGTCATGTCAAATTAAAGAAAATAAAGCAACAGCATTCCAGGTTGTTTGATTTTGAACTTCGTTCTGTTGATTACTCTTAAATGTAAATCGTACATTCTGAAAGCAACTATAAACTGCTCTATAAGCCGAGTTTACGCCGTTACACTCGTACCTACTCAAAGCTCCCGTCCTATGTATGTGGATTTCCCACTATCTCCCCGGGTACTAATATTAACGTCTTCGCGTTACTCCGATAATGACCTAAACTCGTCATACAAAGGAAGGCTATAAGCGGAAGCTGATACATCATGTAATTTATATTTTTTTCTCGGCGACATTTTATCTCAAATTTTGATGAAATAAATATTGTTTATTGAACTATACGCAATATTTAGGCTGTCCCAATTAATAATTTCACTCCCACGATGATGGATATAAGGTATATATTAAGCATAGACGTAGGATGGTAAGAATTCGGCGCATGAAAATGTGTTCTAATTTCGTGCTATTTTTGTATCATTTATTTCAACTTTTTCTAGAAACACGTTACCCCGGTTTATTTGGACCTACGATTTAATCGAAAATCATGGTTTCAAAGCAAAAATCGTGCAAGCCTACAGAATACACACAGTCCAATTTGATTCTCCTTGTGGTGCAACTACTGAGGTCGATCATGTCAAGGGGACAATTTATTTTCATTTCCCACTCAGATTTTAGCTTGTGACCATTGCCCCATTGGTAAATGGCATGTGTTGGTACACGGGAGACATTTGACAATAGTGTCCGGGATGGCTGCCCATAATAATGCCAAGGATGCTAATATTCGTGCGTTTCCTCAGCCAGATCTTTGACTGTGACCATTGTCCCATTGGTAAATGTAATCTGTTGGGACAATTGAACCATTGGCCAATAGTGTCTGGATGGCATCTGTTGGTACATTTAAATCGTTTGATAAGTGTCTGTGATTCTGGCATTTCCTCATTTGAATTTTTTACTCTGACCATTGTCCCATGGCTCCCCCCCCCCCCATTGATCATTAATCAATAATACTTTTTCCGTTGGTCAATAATGTCAAGGATGCCAATGACCCAGTAATCATTGAGATCATTTGTAATTGCTTTCCTCATTGACAACCCCGCTTTTCCCATTGGTTAATAATGAAGATTTGTTGGTCATAAGTGGCAGGAATGATTGTCTCATTTGTCAATAATGCCGTGGACCTTGTTCCATTTGTCTGTGGCATCAGTTACACCTGCCACAGTGACCAAGAGTGCTTTCTCCATTGGTCAATGATATCTGTAACACATGCCTCATTGATCAATAATGTCAGGAACCTGTGCTTTTGTTGGTCAGTGGCATCAGCTATGCTTACCCCGTGATACTTGACTCATTGCTCAATAAGGCAAAAGACCAGGGTTTCAATGTTCAGCGGCATCAGTTACACTTGTCCCATTGTTTAATATTTTCAGTGACACTTGCTTTGTTGATCATTCGTGGTAAGGATGATTGCCTCATTAGTCAATAATGATAAGTACCATTGGTCTATGGCAACATTTATGCTTGCTCGATTGACCAATGTTGCCTGTTGTGCAGTGCATTAATTAATATAAACATGTTTACAATTCGTCATAAGCCATTGTGGGACATTTATTTTTGTTATGGAAACGGACTAACTTATGAGTTTTACTGTAGGTGATTGATCATTTATTTGCATGTTCCTTTGTTCAGGTGATAATATCCAGCAAGCTGAGATAAAGCCTGATAGAAGTCAGGAAGCAGAGAGAGGGAAGAAAAAAGAAGGTTCCAGGTCGCCAAGAGTTCCGGAGAAACCAGCGACCAGGAGGATGGATTCAGCAGGTAATTTAACCATTTAATTCTCAAATTTGTTCTAGAAATTTTCAATTTTCTCCTGACCAAGAGAGGACTATTTTTGAAAATTTACCACTGGAATGACTGCCTCGGTCATTGATCCAGTCATTCCAGTGGTAAATTTTCAAAAATAATCTCTAGGTCTGTAAATGGACATTTCTCAAGACCACTGCAGAAGCCGTTTTTAACTGATATGAGTGTTAAAGGGTTAATATTACACTACATACCCTAAATAGTTTGACATAATGTGTACATTGTATGCCTAGAGCAGAAGTTATTACTACATTACAACCTACCTCCTTGCGTTGCTATTGCTCTTTCCTTCTCTGAAGTGAAGCGTAACAGGATGAATTTTTTTGCTGGGTATTGTGCTTACAGAGTGACTGAAGGCTTCTTCAGGCATCTCCATACTTTCTCTAATGATGAGATCCATAGTAATTCGCTTGAATGCTGTATCTCAGTATGAGGCATGAAGACGTTTAATCCAATACCCATAGCCACTGAGTAAGTCATTAAGCACAATGACAACCTCATTGGCTGATAGCTATCACATGACCTTGTTGTAGCAACCGAGACGTCATTCTTTTGACGAATCCAGTCATATAATCCCGCTTTAAGCAGATCCATGAAGAGGTAGATGATCCTATCACTACTCGGCTCTGAATATCTGACTAAAGCTGAAATTAACTTGACCCCCGCAAACGGCGCATAATATCCCGCCATGATGACAAACCAATGAATGAGAGCTATCAGACAATATTTATGTCTTCCTCGGCCCCATCGGACCAGTCATCCGTATGAAGTGTCAAAGCGATCCCTTAAATGGTCAAGGAGGCATCGTCCGGAAACCAATTTTCAAGATGGCCACCGGTGACTGGCAGCCATCTTGGATTTTGGATCATTGTCGATTTCGATAGGTTTCTTCCTCAGACCTAGTCCAACCACTATGAAGGTTCAAAGCAATCCGATAAACGGTAACAGAGTTATCATCTGGAAACCAATTTTCAAGATGGCCACTGGTGGTTGGCGGCAATCTTGGATTTCGGATCATTGTCAATCTCAATAGGTGTCTTCCCCAGAGGGTAGTCCAACCACCCGATGAAGTTTCATAGCGATCCGATAAACAATAACTGAGTTGTCATCTGGAAACCAATTTTCAAGATGGCCACTGGTGGCTATCTTGGATTTCGTATCATTGTCGGTTTCGATAGCTTTCTTCCTCAGACCTAGTCCAACAACTCTATGAAGTTTCAAAGCGATCTGATAAACGGTAATGGAGTTATCATCTGGAAACCAATTTTCACGATAACCCCCTTTGGCTGGCGGCCCTCTTGGATTTCGGATCATCATCGATTTCGATAGGTTTCTTCCGCAGACCTAGTCCAACCACTCTATGAAGTTTCAAAGCGATCCGATAAATGGTAACGGAGTTATCATCCAGAAACCAATTTTCAAGATGGCTACCGGTGGCTGGCAGCCATCTTGGTTTTTGGATCATTGTTAATTTCGATAGGTTTCTTCCCCAGTCCTAGTCCAACCACTCCATGAAGTTTCAAAGCGATCTGATAAACAGTAACGGAGTTATCATCCGGAAACCAATTTTCAAGATAGCCACTGGTTGCTGGCGGCCATCTTGGATTTCGCATCCTCGTCGATTTCGATAGGTTTCTTTCCCAGGCCTAGTCCCACCACCCTATGAAATTTCAATGCGATCCGACAAACGGTAACAGAGTTATCATCCGGAAACCAATTTTCAAGATGGCCATCTTGGATTTCGGATCATCGTCGATTTCGATAGGTTTCTTCCCAAGACCTAGTCCAACCACCCTATGAAGTTTCAATGTGATCCGACAAACGGTAATGGAGTTATCATCTGGAAACCACTCCTCTTTCCCAGGCCTAGTCCCACCACCCTATGAAATTTCAATGCGATCCGACAAACGGTAAGAGAGTTATCATCCGGATACCAAATTTCAAGATGGCCACCGATGGCCATCTTGGATTTCGGATCATCGTCGATTTCGATAGGTTTCTTCCCAAGACCTAGTCCAACCACCCTATGAAGTTTCAATTTGATCCGACAAATGGTAATGGAGTTATCATCTGGAAACCACTCTGCCGCCCGCACCCCGGACGGACGGTGCCATTACATAATACCCCGCCAAATTTTTTGGCGGGGTATTAAAACTAACCTAAATATTCTACATTATATGACAGGAGATTTCTTTCAGAAATACCCAAATATGTCAAAATCTGACATATCCGTGTATACCCAAGGGCTGAATGATATAATGAATATCTTATGTTGAATACAACTAAACTAACAAGATATGACCATTACAATGAAGCCTTAAGCCCCCCCCAAAAAAAAAATTGGGGGAGAGCAATAGTAATGCAAGGAGGTAGGTATATGTAATTAGTAAAACATAAGACCAGACCCTCCGGGTCGTCTAGTTGATACATGATACTACCTTTTTTACACAGCTGTAATTATTTGTCATTGATTTAACCCTTATAGATCAGAAACAACAAATTCTTTATGATGTAGGGAATATGCGTTGAATATTGTGAAGCTAACTTGCCTGCAGTTGTTGATGCCATGTTCCAGTCAGATTAATTTCAAATTATTCAACAGTGTGTTTATAATGCACTCTGCCTGCGACCTATCAGCTTTATATAGCTTTATGCAAAATTTGAGAGACGTGAGGCCGACATAATGACTTATACTAGAAACAATGCGAGTAGACCAATGATTATCGTAGGTGACATTCAAATATTAACCTACTTATACGTACTTAAGAATGATTAGACAAATCATATATCCAGAGGAGTACATATTATTTGATCTACATTGTTCTAAAGTTTTCTATTATATTTTTTCACCATGCTACAAAGATGCATTACTCTTTGAAGACTAAAGAAATTAATTGATTTAGGTTTAAATGAAAGATATGCTGTTAATTAAAGGGCAGAAGGTATAGGAATGCTAAGGTGTTGTTATTACATGTAGTACTGTTACAATGCAGAAATTTGTACACTACCAAGTTTAGTCCATTAATGCTAGAGCCAGTTACAACCCACCTCTGGAGTGGTCTTGACGAATGCTTCATTTACAAGATAAGAGAAGACAATTTTTGAAAATTTACTACTGAAATGACTGGCTCAGTGGCCGAGCCAGTCATTCCAGTGGTAAATTTTCTAAAATAATCTCAGCCTGAAAGTGAACATTCACAAATTACAAATTCTAATTTTCTTAGCAAATCTTGACCATGAAAGGGTGCGCCATGCATGCAGTGCTTGCAACTGCTTACACATTCATATATGAATAGTTATATTGTTTTACGTTCAATTGTACAGGTATGTAAGTGATGAGAGAATCCGTCGCCTTTCATAATCCTTTGTTGCTAATTTTCTTATTCATAACATGTACCTGTATCTTCTTACAGATTATAGTGCCAGTGGATCGAAAGAAGATATTCTCAATGTCAGTTTAGGAGCAGATGATGAGCCGAAACCGGCTGCAGCTGACAACACAGGCTATGACACTCGAAGTGAGGCGGGAACATCGTCTGATTCGGACACAACATCTACATCAGACTCTGGTAAGGCTTATTCTCTGCAAGCACACCTAGCAGGCGTATTATGGATCACTATATTTTAGGAACTTATAGAATGAAAAAGACGTGTGCACTGTGCAGTCTCTGATTGGTATTAGAATAACTTGGCTTTTTAGCTGCGGGTATCAGCTCAGTAACTCATCATGTCGGTCGGTCGGCCAGCCAGCCAGCCCAACCCAGTCCAGTCCAATCAAAAACTTATTCTGGGCTGTATCTAAAGAACTACTGATCATATTGGGCTCAAACTTTAATACAACGAAGGTACTTGCCATGCAAAAGGATTTTCGAATTTCCAAATTCTGGTTTGTGATATCTCGGAAACACCTGGTCCGATTTGATACCGGAAAGGGTGTGAGCATACATTAGGATTCCACAACCTTGGCCATGATTAAAAAAAAAAATTGAAAAATCCTAAAAAATTTGGATCAGCTACCAAAGAATATCAACCTTGCTTTCATTTGACTTTGATGTACACAGATGTGGCATGGCTAAAATTAGTATAACATGAAATAGCTTGTAGACGCAATTTTACAGCATCCTCACTAACTTTTATACTCCTGTATGTTGCGTCTTAAACAGGAGGTTCTTGGACATAGGCCGACTAGGCCCCCCCCCAGAAGCCATAGGTTTTCTGATAAATTCTCTCTGGCATGTCTAGGCCATCTGACCCAATTTAGGACACTGTTCAACTTATAGTTGATATTAATTACACTCTGTAATGGGAGGCGGATACTGCATTGAGTGTCTGTGTGCAATTATGTATGTGTGCACGTGTTGTATGAATGAATGCACTGAATCTCGGCTTTGTGCTGATTTATATAACATTGTATATGTAGTGAAAACAAATTGCCAGAAAGGAAGAGTTGAAAATGCTGATACCTAAATTTCCCCATCTTATGACACATAACCACATGTAATATATGTGGTGAATTTTCGTTAATGAATGCGAGGCGTCTGTTAATCTCTTGTTGCACAATTTCTTTGCAGATTATGACGACGACAATAGGCAACGTGGTATATCACCGATTGAATGGGACCAGAAAAGCAGGGAACAACATGGCAGTCAAAGTGAGACTGGTGGTGGAATTCCGCAGGAGGTCCCTGTGATTCTTGGAGCAGGTCAAGGAGGAGGAGGTGGTGGTGACATGGATATGGAACCTGATATCCCACGTAAGATATAAGCACTTGTTTTGAGTTTTTTCATATTTTAAGTTTAACTGACCTCATTTTATGCTACCCATTCAGTTGATGCATATGTCACATTACATGTATGCATGCCATTTTTGTCTATGCCGGCTTTACTATGTAAATGTTGATACATTTCTCCAGTCGAGGACAGTGCTCCAGATAACTTTCTTCACTTGGGAGTACGGTACTCCTTAATTTTTCAACTGATGCGTACGACATAATTGATGAGGAGTACAAGACTCGCTTTTGACCACTGTGTTTTCTCCTTTAACCCTCAAGTTTGTTCAAGAAAATTTCTACTTTCTCAGACATGATGCTTGAGGTGGACAACCTAGTTGAATCCATGACATTTATATTTTGATACTGAATAAATAATATTGAATCTTGAATCAGAGAAAATGTCCAGTTGTGGACCAAGGGAAAATTATTTTTGAAAATTTATCACTAGAATGACTGACTTGATTATCGAGCCAGTCATTCCAGTGGTAAATTTAAAAAAAAAGACTTCTCTTGGTCTGCAAATGAACATTTCCCAAGACCACTGCAGAAGCCGTTTTTTGGCGGCTTTGGTATTAAAGCGATAAACTAGTCACCCCACCATCACCCAACCCTCTCCATGTTATTTCCTAAGGCCAGAAAACAGTTACATGTTATGGTTGGGGCTGGGTGTTTGGGACCCATTGCTATTGATCAACTAACTAGTCAATCATGAATTTTTTCTAAAAGCTTGATGCGTTGCTAACTAGTCAATCATGCCTACCAGATTTTAATTCTGAATGAAAATATGATTAGCCTATAGAGATACACTAGCATTCTAAAGACTATCTCTGTGACATACAGGCAAATGAATAAATATTATTGCTATAATAATGCTTGTCATTCTGAATTCTGAAATTTGTTTTAAAGGAGGTAAATTTGGAAGCTAGTTTGATTTAAAAAAAATACAGACAACAATTAACCACTTACAGAGGTTAGTCAAGTTGGTTTCAAAATAATTAGCAGAGTTTCAACAATAACATTGGATATAAAATAGAAGGAAAAGTGTTAACACTCCACATTCTCATGGAGCATTTCTTTATTTAGAAGGGAAATTCCAGTTTTTAGCTTCCTATTTGATTAAGATGGGACTACGGTATAGAAGTGCTGACAAGACAAGTTATTGAAATTAGAATATTGTTCATTTAACCCTCTGGGCCCTACCAAGAATTTACAAAAAAGTGCTGGAAGCCCTACAGCCAAAAGCTAGAAACTTGCTTAGAAACCTAGCCTATAAGCGGTAGTGGCGTGATAGCGGCGTAGTGCTACCATACCAACTATATTAACTATTTTTGGCAAAGTAACAGATCACTATATATAAAACTATATATCATTAGAAAGGGCAATAAAATACCTTTAAGTACATATACAATTTGTATGAATGAAATATATGTTAGTTAGTCAATGTGCCTCTCAAAATGGCCACACCTTGTAGGATAAATACATTGGTCTATTTTTGCAAAGTTTATCGAAGTTTTTTTAAATTTTACAAATACCATTGATAAATTTAATCACAATGGTATTAAAACTAACAGATACCAAAGTTTTGTGACGGTTTTCATCCGATAAGATGTGAAAATGACAATCATATTATGTCATGGTACCGTAAAATTTCGAGAAATTCCGGTCATGATTTTGGGGCAAGGCCTCATTCAGTGTTGAATAATTCCTTTATACATAATCGAACACATAGCAGGGTTTCTCAGCATTGACAGCGAATAAATGGCAAATTTTATGCTATGTAGCATTGCTGGGTGCACTTAGCCATTTAAAAAGCGAACGCGAATGTTTTACACTAGGATTCTATAGCATCAGACATTTTTTCGTAGCGGCGTCCCAAATAGGAATCATTTATTGTGAAAGATCGTGAGAGAACGAGAGGAATTTGTAGAATTGTACCCGTATCTAATAAACGAGTACCAAGCTCATTACCCGTTATTGGCAACACAGTATCACGTGCTATAAGATTGATGCGTCTGATTGGTCGGGAATACATGAATATTAATTTTTCCGGCAAGATGGCGACACGATCAGCTGTTTTGCAAAATAGTATGTGTGTTCAAATGTCAATCTATGCATATTTCTTGTACGACACAAACTAAAAAGTAGACAGATGACTAGATTAACGATATTGCCAATCGGGAAGTGGGATGCCGATATATTTGACAACATTTGCATCTCAACTCGCCCTAATTACTGACTGAGGCTATCACCAAAGGTAAGCTGCCACAACTTGAAGAAGCACTACAAACCATCAAATGCTTTCGGATAGCACTGCAGTGGATCCCCGCACACTGTGGAGTCCAAGGAAATGTGGAAGCAGACAAGATGGCAAAGGTGGGTGCAGAAGAGAATCAGACAGAAAACATGGTTACGCATACAGAGATGAAGACTATCATCAAGTCACTCTATAGAACACCTCAATCAGAAGATGCCTACCATCATCTCTCGAGGCCAGAGCAAGTGACCATTTTTCGTCTCAGAACTGGACACAACAGACTAAACCAACACATGTACAGGCGGTTCCATCTTACGACATCGCCCGCTTGTCCTTGTGGAGAAGCAGAACAGACCACAGAGCACATACTTCAATGTTGCAGTACGTATCAGCTGCTGAGAGAAGAGATCTGGCCTTTGTCAACCTCTTTTCTTGAAAAGCTGTATGGGCCTGTGGAGGAACTGCAGAAAACCACAGATTTCATCTTGAGAACGGCTCTCCAAGTGTGATACCAGCGATCGAAAAGAAGAAGACTGACGGTAATTTGAAGAGCACGCTTTCTTGGAAATTGTAAACAATGACACGCATCGATGATTGAGCCTATCGGATTGTTTATCTATAACCTTATTGTTATTTCGCGACCAGAGGTAAACGAAATTGATTTATATATTATTGGTTCAGCTGCTCTCTTAACACAATCTATAACTTTCTCGGTTAAATTAGTCATTGAGTAACTGAAAACTTACAAGTAACAGCACATTTACTAATAATCATTGATGACTGGAACTTACTAATAATTCCTTAGAAAACAAATATTTCACTATTGCCCTGTTTACAAACATTCTATCACCATTTACTGTGTGGCCAGTATCCTCTGATCAAAGATATAGAGAACCGGGGCCCTGAAATAAACTTGTGTGCCCAAAAACAATTGTCACATTTGAACCTGATATTCCAGAACTTCACATTTACAGTCATTATAAATGTAAGATGTTGAGTATTTTGAATCCAATGTGAAGCTGGTGCTGCCGTAGCCAGTTTAATTAGTTTAAAAATATTCAACAGAATTTTGAAACATTCGTAGCAAATTTATTATTCGTTCTAGTCGATTGAAAAGGTTAATCCAGTAACTAGTAGTCATACTCCCTCCTTGGATGATATTGACCCACCAATTGTTATATTATTCATTTCATTTCTGCACTAATATCTAAGGGCGGTGTATGACCATAACACCCGTTGTCGGGTCATAATGTTTACCAGTATATCCCTTAGTCTGAGTCTGCTCTGACTCAACCTGCCCCTGTGACAGATAGTTGGACAGACTGTCAGTCTGTCCCAATATCTGTCACTGGGGCGGGTTGAGTCAGAGCAGACTCGGACTATATATCCCTATGACCTTGCGCCGTAAATGTATATTGTTAACCATTTAACATTTGAGTCAGACCAAAACTGCTGCAGTTGTCGAGGAAAATGTTAATTTTCCGACCAAAGTAAGATTACTTTAGAAAATGTATCACTGGAATGACTTGCTCTTGGTCTGCATATGGGCATTGTCTATGAAATAATTTAAATTTTCATGAAAAAATTTGATTGTTAAAGTCTTAATATGACACTTCCTATCCTTATCCTTCCTATTTTTTGCAGGTGACTGATGGGTGATGGCTTCTAAACGGACTCAGTTTTTCCTGCTACGGCTAATGGATTTACTAACATGGATTTTATAAAAATAAAATTTTGATGACCTGTGTTACTGTATAATCTAATTTCTGTATGGAAACAGTATATTTGAACTAAAACATGATGATGTACGTTCGAAACATGATCAGCTACTACACACATCAATGGCTGACAGCTATGCCGGTGGCTGTTCTGGATCGACTGCCGACTTATCAACCGTATTCCTGAGGGCTCAGCTAATGTACATCTCATATAAGCTCTATGTATCATTTGAGATTGGGTGGGATTTGAATCAAATATCAATAAATTAAATTTAATCTCTTAATTATACCCACACGTTTTGAAAAAACTGCAGGGCTATTACAATCACTTCCATCTATCTGTCTGTCCATCCATCTCCTCAGAAAGCTTTTGGTAGAATTCAATCAAAATTATTTTGTAAATTACTGATATGCTTGTGGATTGGGAGACACCGTTTACACTAGGCTCCATTCCCAGAAAGGGGGGGGGGGGGTTTGATGGAAGACTGTCAAAGTTAAATGAATATAACCAAATCTGGTGATTTACCATATCATGGCCCTATGGTTGTAGAATGTGAGACAACCTAATACATTAGGCTGTGACACTGATCGGGTCGGAAGGGGCTGATGGAGGAGGGGCAAAACGTCAACTGAATTTGTTATGAGAGTAGCGGCGACAGCAGAGTGAAGTCTACACAATGTAACGTGCACAAGATCAAGGTAAGAGATGAATTGCCCATATCTCATTTTAATTGGAAAAAATTTTTAATTTATAAAGGAAAGCTGGTGAATATTTTAGAATTAGTTTGCCTTTGCTGACCTGGTGAGTTGGCCAGCAACAGCTTTCAGTCAAATCAAAGTACCTGAAATTGGTTTCAAAATATTCACCAGGTTAGCGGTATCTATGGTTACCATGAAATTTGGAATTCAGGATTCAAAGTATATAAACTGATCCCAACACGCGCAAATCATCGATGGAGCTTATGTAGAGATGGACGGGGCATAGCTAAAAGTGGAAAATTTTAAAGAAAATCAAAATTCTGCTTTGTCCTTCCTTTTGTCAATTCCTGTTTGTACTATGTTTAACCCTTTCGTGACAAGTCCTGAAAACAATGTGGCATGGCAAATGATGGTTGTAGCCTAATTTCTCAATCCGAAAGAAAATTACATTTTAGTATGATGACTGAATTAATTATACCTACCTACCTTGTCTCTTTGAGTCCATTCATTATCCCCATACCTACCTTGTCTCCTTGAGTCCATTCAATATCTCCATGTTTTGAAAAAATGAGGATATAATTGCCTCCATCCACTTATCTGTATGTGGAATTCAAAGAAATTTGGTGTGTGGGTTGCCCATATAATTGTGGATTGCCTGACATTTATTTCTTTGGGTTGGAGGAGTTAAAAGGTCAAGAAATTTATTGTAAGCAGAGATTGGAGTCTTCCAGAGTTATCTAGATTTCTGGATTTTTCATAGACCATTCGCACACCAGTTGACACCCTCTCCATGAATTGAAATGAGCCACTACGTTCAGGTAGGACTAGTGATTACTAGATTCTACTTTAGCCCTTCAAATTTTCTATACAGACCAAGGGAAGACTATTTTTGAAATTTTACAACTGGAATGACTGGCTCAATTACCGAGCATTCTAGTAGTAAATTTTCAAAAAGTCTTGCTTTGCTAATCAACATTTCTTAAGATCACAGCAGAAGCATTTTTTGGCCACCATGACCATTAAAGGGTTGACAAATGAAATTGTTACCATTAGGCTGGTCATTGTACTAACCCTGGTCAATTTCTACTAGCCTCTGGCTCATGTTAATTTTAACTCCTGCTCTCACAGATCACTTCCTCTGATGACATCCAGATTTTTCACAACAATCCACTCCAGTCTCTGTGTAATGAAACTAATTCAAACAAATTTGGTATGTGATTATGGAGTGCAGAGGATACGCCCCCAGGGATGGGATGGGTAAAGAGGTCAAAGTGGTGAGCATGGGGATTTGCTATAATGTGTCATCGACCAAGCAATCTAGTTATCACTTACTTACTATCATTGTCGGACTTGATGCTTGATAAATAACATTATGAACAGGAGTAATCAGAGATTGTAAACCACCGCCGAGACCACCCTACCATTTTTGTCATATCCAAATTTGTTAAATCTTTATGTATGATAACACAGATCACAGCCAAAGTCTGGAAACCCTTGTTTAGGTTATGTTGGTTTGTTGTGTTAAAATTTTAAACGAATCGGATCAGTAGTTTTTTAGATGCAATACCGGATGCATGCACACACATGATACCCTCTTTCCCATTAGGGCAATGGTAATAATCCAGGAATGAATAGCAATAAAGATCAAAAGTACCTGCGATCTAAAGAAACAATGTGTTGAGTATATTTTGACAAATTTAATTGGAATCTATTGTTGTCCAAAACAACACCAGTTTCCAATCAAATTGGACTCGATATATTCAACAAATCTACTATACATAGTCCAGTCTGATTACCTAAGATGAGATTCTCTCTCCCTCTCACTTCGAGTAAACTTTATTTGATATTTACACTGATAGCTTACAAATAATACAGTATTCAACCCTTTAATACGCAAGCTTTACCACTGGAACATGTCACCTAATGCAGCAACATCTTCCAGTCCAATCGATCTCAAAATATTCAACAATTTAATCACCAGTCCTACTAAGTAATATGACACTCTTACATAGAAGAAACTGTATTTGACATACATGTAGTTTACAATGGCAGCTTATACAATAAGTGATTCGAAATAAAATGGTACAGTAGATTTACATCAAGCGCATCAGATTTAACCCTTACCACTCTGATGTCAATATTCTATCTTTTAATGTGCCAATAGCCTGGAAAACTGGTACTGTTCTACTTCTACTAATAGAAACTGGTGTACATTTTTTAACAACTTTGGTTTGGTAGATGATGTTGCTATCTACGACAGCAACATCTTCCACCAAATCTGTTGGGACAAGAAGACCAGTTCTTTTAATTTAATTTGAAAATTTAAATTTTTGACAGAATGTTAGGGGTTAAAAAAATAGTGCAGAAGATAGAATTACAGAATCATCATTTTCATGAAATCTCAACCAGATCACTGTCCTATTCGCCATATGATCCTGAAGAAAAAAAGAAGAGAAACATTTACAAGATGAAAGAACAATAAAAACGGAAATAAAACTGGAACAGTCAACAAAGGTGATTTCAAAGGGCAATAGCAAGCCAATATGTCTCATGACTGGCCTTACTTTAATAATACATGTTACGGGCCCATATTGACCCAGTAACGGCCCCGTAACATGCATTATCATGATAGATGATTGAGGAACAGAAATTAGACCGTAGAAGCACGCCAATATCTCCCTAGAAGCTAAATGACGGGTGTGATATAATGGTAGTAATGGGCAAGCTATGTAAGGATGCACACTAAATCTTTTAGGTGTCAGTGTAGATATTCGGCTGTATGTAATATTTTACCGAACGCAATTATAAATTAGGTTAGACATTCTCACTAAGCGATTCCGGCCATCAGGGAATCGAGTACTCGGTTAAATAAAGGAATCGACACGCTATCGTTGACGATTTTATGCTAGGAATTTCATTCACAGAAAACTATTTATGTTTTCCCGTAGAAATTTGTAAACGAACTGAATTGACCAATCAACAGTGGATTTATAAAAATCAATCATCTGATGTAATGTAACGCTAAGTTTGATTGGATAAAATGCCCGTAATGCTTGCGTATTTAGCGATCGAAAACTGGTGTTCTTAAAGCAGTCCAGATGGCGCGTAGGCCACCATGTCCAATTATTGAAAACCGTCCAGATGGCTCGTAGGTTTATTTGTACGCTTTTTGCACGCTGTCTAGACGGCTCGTAGGTGCCTTAGTGTTAATCTTGGCAAGTTTCTTACTAAAAATATAATCCAAGGTTAGAAGCGCTAATATATTGATTACTGTAATAAGAGAACAGATCTTTTAATATTTGCCAGTAAACTAAATCAGGTGAAGAGAACTTGCATTTGTTATTGGCACAGTAATGCTTTAGCCTACCAACAAAAATTCTTGTAAATTTCATATTAAAAGTTATTGCTATAATTACCTCTCCAATTAAAATAAGTGTGAAAGAACAAACTTTTACAAATATTTGTGTATATATATTGCCATATCTAATGAAATATTCACAAATAAAAAATCTTCCATCTCCACTCATATAAGATATTCCTTCGTGGAGATTCAGAGTTTCTGAAAGACAAACTCGGATTATATTGGTGCGGGAATTTCTTTCATTGACACGCATATAGGTAAGCAAAGGTCTTGTACAAAGAAAAGAATACCCTCTTGCGGAGACGGAGATCATACCGTTTAGTGATAGTAGTATAGGCACTGTGTTTACGCTTATGTCGTGGTATGTCAGCAACGCTGCCTCAGAGGCTGGCTGATCTTCGGTAATAGGCTCTGATTTTTTTGCAAAAAGTTCAACAAAGTGATGCGTTTGGAATCTACTCATGTATCGGATGGAGATTGACTTTCGCTAACGGGCCATTTTTTAATTCATAATTTATGTGACTACGTCATTTCCCAATTTGTCCAATCAAATTATCGGAATTGACGGCATTCTCGGCATACTGTTCCATCTACATTGAATGCTACATAACACACAGTTTCATTGGCCTAGCATTGTACAGGCGAGTTGTCATTGGCTAAACTGCACACGTATGGCTTTGTGTGAAGAGTTTTCCGACAAAATTAAAAATCTTCCGAGTTTGACAGCTACGTGTCCAGTTTTCATGCATATATTTTGTGCGCCCGTTTTACCCACTAGGTTATTTATTTTGCGCCGTGGTTGGAATTTAGGGGACTATGGCGCAATGGCATGTCCTGGAATGAACACTGATATTTGATAATGGCAACAGACCAGTACGGACAGATTAATACACCGATGCGTACAGCATTTACTTGAGGCGTACATGGTACACATGAATATTTATGTCTGCATACATGGACAATTTCTATGCGTACAGTACGCTTGTACGCGCCTTATCTGGAGCGCTGGTCGAGGAAGGCTTCCATGACTTGCCTTTCAACCGACCAGAAAAAACCTAGCGTCTACCTCGGTACACATGATACATACACTCATATTGATGGCATTTATGCATGTAGTTTGGCAGGGTGGTGTATAAGGAAACACTATTTCGGGAGGGCTGATATACATTGTATGTGTGCCCTCACTCTATTTTGCCCATCGCAATAATACCGATATTGAAGGTATATCTGTATGGAAAGATATATCGATAACGGGATTCATTTTTTGAATACAGTGAAGCCCTACTCGGTACACATGGTACACACTCATATCGATGGCATTTATGCATATAGTTTGGCAGGGTGGTGTATAAGCAAACACATTCCATATGTTGAAATTTTAAAACTAATTTGAATAGAAGCTGTTGGTACCTTAGGCAGCGACAACTTCCAGTTAAATTTAACTGAAAGTTCTCATAATGATAAATATTGTCTAATAAGGAATGTATTGCATCGGCACTTACATGACATCACACACTATCATTTGAGGAAACAAAATGGCGGTGACCATAGTTGAACATGATGTTTAATGCTTTAATGACTAAATGTGGTCAAGAAAATTAAAATATTTCCTTATTGAATGTCCATTTGCAGGCCAAGAGAAGACTATTTTTGAAAATTTACCACTGGAATGACTGGTTCGGTTATCGTGGCAGGCAGTCCAGTGGTAAATTTGCAAAAATGGTCTTTTGTCCTGCAAATGGACATTCCTCAAGACAGCTGCATAGGCTGGTTTTGGCCGTTTTCAGCATGAAAGGGTTAAAAGCAAGTGATTGTGATACAGATAAAGGAATATGACGGAAGTCACTGAAGTGAAAGATCTACCATAATCTACATTTATATTATACGTACCATACAGCATTCGAGATGGGATTGTTATCCCTCTAATTTGGACTTCAGAAGCTGTTTTTGTCTGACTTAAGTGTTAAAGGGTTAAAAGATCACCTCCGTATAAAGACCACCTCTATAAAGACCATCTCTGTATAAAAACTGCTATTTGTGATCCAAAAGCAATAAAACAGTACTTTTGACTCTCCATAGAGCGACCATCTGCCTACAAGGTCCACTTTTGTCCTGCTGGCCAGAATGGTCTTTGTATACTGATTTCAGTTCTATACAAACACTTGATGCCTGTTCATACTCCTCTGTGACACATGACACTGTATACATTTATATGTGCTGGTCATTTAAATTATCTGATGACTTCTAAGTCAACTTTTATGTATATATGTACATGTAAATTAGACCTATATATCTTGGAAGCTTATCTTTTCGAACTCATTCTCTATCTATTATTTTTTTGTCAGTTGTCATGATTAACCGTTTAATGGTCACATTTGTTCAAGGAAATCAAAATATATTCCCTTATTGAGCGTCCATTTGCAGGGTAAAAGAAGACAATTTTTGAAATTTTACCATGGAGTGACTGGCTCGCTTATCAAGCCAGTCATTCCTGTGGTAAAATTTCCAAAAATAGTCTTCTCTTGCCCTGAAAATGGACATTTTTCAAGACCACTACAGTGGCCAATCTTGGCCATTAAAGTTTTTAGCGTTATATTACATAGATTTCTTCTGTTAATGGTGTGAATTAGGTGATAACATCTGTTATGATAAACCATCTAAAGGTGAAGCCAGCCAAAACTGACATTTGCAGCGGTCTTGAGAAATGTCCATTTGCAAGCCAAGACTATGTTTGAAATTTTACATGTGAATGACTGGCTTGATAACCGAGACAGTCATTCTAGTGATAAACTTTCAAAAATAGTGTTCTTGGCCTGCAAATGGATATTCACTAAGGAAGAATTAAAATTTTCGTGACAAATTTCACTCTTTATTTTGGGAACTAGATACATGTACATGTATGAAAGTACACTGAAAGTTCTTGCGTTATTAGACAGCAACAACTTTCAAACAACATGTATTCGATATAGTTACAGAACTTTGCCTATCATATAATCTTAGCTATTATCCCGAAATTTGTTCAAGAAAATTAAAACTTTCTCAAACAAAACGTCACTTTGCAGACCAAGAGAAGACTATTTTTTTAATTTACCCCTGGAACGACTGGCTCGGTTATTGAGCCAGTCATTCCAGTAGTAAATTTTCAAAAACAGTCTTTTCTTGGTCTGCAAATGGACATTTCTCAAGAACCTGTAGAATTTTTCGCCAGCTTGACTGTTAGTGTTAATATAGCATTGCTGCAGGATTCTGATACATAATGTGCGTGTTATTTCCAGCATGTTTTTCTGCGTTTATCATGGTCCATGTTTATGTTGTATGTTCTTTAGGTATGAGTTCTAGAATGAAGTACATTTTCCGTGGCGCTCGCTTTTTTGTGATCAAGTCGAACAACCATGAGAACGTGGCTCTGGCCAAAGCTAAAGGGGTGTGGTCAACACCGCCGCAGAATGAATCCAGACTAAATCAAGCTTTTAGAGTATGTTTTGTTATTTTTTACGCTTTCACGTGATTGTCATCTTATGTGATGTCACCATTATCAGCCGTGGCCATGAAAGATATATTTCAACCCAAGTTGAATGTTAGCACTTAATAAGTACATGAATCCTATAATATCACTGAATTTGAATTATGTTCAAAATATTAAACAAAACATTTCTTACTTTGTGTTCAAAACTGGACTACGTAACATATTGAGTTGGAAACATCTTAAACTTATTTATGAGCTGTACTGTATGGTGTATATCTTAGACTAAATGTTTATCAAATGTGTCAACATTAAAGGAAAGGTTCAGGTGTGGCAGGCATATTGTTTGTGATGTTACGCATGTATGACAATAATAGCACTTGTCGTGTGTATTGATTGCGTTTAATTAAATCCAATCTTGAGTAACTAGCTGTGGACTACATAGCCAACATAGAATCAGTAAACAACACGGATTTGCTTAATTTATGATAGATAGTTTATGGTAATATGGCTTCAAGAAAGACAGTTTTATGTATAAGTAAGGGTGGAACTACATGTGTCAGACATTTTTAGACTGTTCCAACACTAAGCTCTGTAGCCCCCTTTTTCCAGCATGCTCACTTGCCAATGGTCTACTTACTGAGAGCATAAATAAATATTGGCGAATTATTTCTATTTTTGCAGGAGTCTGATAACGTGATTCTCATTTTCTCTGTAAAGGAAAGCGGAAAATTCCAGGGTGAGAATTTTTTACATCCTTATTAGCTATGTGTTCCACTCGCTATGCCCCCTACTGTTATCATGGTTATAGAACAATCAGCCTTTCCAGTTTTAGCAATAACCCGCCCGTCTTTAGCTAAGCTCCACCCACGCTTCGCCTGTGTTGGGATTGATTGATCCCTGAACTCCCTGACTATCAATATCCAGAAAACTAAGGAGGTAAGATGTTGTTAATACAATTCGTACAGCAACGCTTAATCCGTCTTCAATTAAGTGTTCGTGATGAACCTATCTGCTTTATTCATGATGTCATTGATTATGATGTCATCCTACACGTCACATAGTTGATTGACATCATATGATGGATGGATAAACTGGAAAGGTCCATTAATCTAGATGTGCTATTTCACCCACTAACCATCACTATCATCATTATAAGTGCTCTATCTCGCACCACAATCACCTCGTAGATCAGTCACCGTTAAAGTCTGGATATGCATGCGCACACGCACGCACGCACGCACGCTTGTACGCACGCACACACAGTGATGACAATTACCGTGATAAAGCAAACTACATACATGTAATATTGATATTAAAGGAAGGTTTCATGACTATATTTCTACTTAAGATTTTCAACATATAAGTGAGTTAAGTGTCAACCATAGATCAGACACAATTTTCATTTTGTTTTCCAGAAGTCTTGTTTCAAAAACTCATTGGAGCTAAGAATGAACTGTGTGAATATTTTGAAAGTATATTGAATGAAAGCTGTTGCTACTACATTTATCATTTTCATAATAATACATTATTGGTCAAGATTGGTAAGAAAAAAAATCGAGATGTTTGCTTAGTGAATTACCATTTACAGGTCAAGAGATTTTATTTGTAAATTTAACAATTATTGAGCCAGTCATTCTAGTTGTAGATCTAACCTGTTTTCTTGGCCTGTAAATGGACATCCTGATGACCATTGCAGAGGTCAGTTTTGCATGGCTTGACCATTAACATTAGCTATAACATGTACATACATTACATATCATTTATTACCATGTTCTAATTCATATCTGTCCTCATAGGTTATGCACGGTTAGGTGCTGAGTCGACAAAAGACCACCCACCCATTAGATGGGTACTGCCGTTTGGACTCACCGCCAAAGCACTGAGTGGCGTATTCAAACTTGACTGGATTAACAGGTTTTATGTCTTCAATATATGTATTCTATTTGGTCAGCTGTACACCAATAAATAGATGTGCGTGTGTGCGTGCGTGCGTGCGTGCTGTTAAACATGTTGAAAATAACTTGTCTGGAAGCTTTTACTGCCTTTTGCCGTAGCAGCTAGTCAAGCTACATGTAGTTCAATGACTTTTTGTATTTCTTGGATCCTAAGAAATTAAGAATGTAATACATCCTTTGTGTTATGGAAATAGGTTTATGTTTTAATAAGTATTTTTAGCTCATGACCAAATACTAATGGTTACAAGAACAATCAATGATTGCAGAACTGTACCTTTAAAATCTATAGCAAGCAAATATAAGTACAGGTCATAAATAAGTTAATGTTTTCAAAACAAAAACAGAAACGTTACATATAGTACAATTTTGAACGCGATGTAAAAAATGTTCAGTTGAATATTTTGGAATTAATTTGATCAGAAGCCATCGTTACCTTGGGCAACGATAGCCATCGCGACCTTGGGCAACGATGCCTTCTAATCAAATTATGTTCAAAATATTTAAGAGAGCGTTTTATTTAGTTTTGGAACCAAATTACGTTATTGTACATGATAGTGTCATTTTGACAATGATGTGTAACCATTTAATGGCCAAATTTTGCCAAGAAAATTAAATATTTGCTTATTAAATGCCAATTTGTAGGCCAAGAGAACACAATTTTTGAAAATGGACATTCCTAAAGACCAATGCATAAATTATTTTTGGTCACCTTGAGCGTTAAAGGTTTACCACTTTAACACTTATATCAGCCAAAAACAGCTTCTGTAGTGGTCTTGAGAAATGTCCATTTGCAGACCAAAAGAAGACTATTTCTGAATATTTACCACTGGACTGACTGGCTCGGTTATTGACCCAGTCATTCCTGTAATAAATTTTCAAAAATAGTCATCTCTTGGTCTGCAAATGGACATTTTCTATGAGAAAATTGAATTAGTCGAGGTTTAAAGGGTTAAAGAAGTTCAACGATAACAATTTATAGAATCATTTGTGCTTATTTATTATAAAGCCATAATATAATTAATACTGTCTGTTATCTGTCGCTCACAGACGAGATCTGCCATTCACACAGACTGCACACCTGTATAACCCCTGGAATGAAAACAAACAAGTCAAAATTGGACGCGATGGACAGGTACAGTATTATGTTTCTTCCACGGTATATTTCTCAAATATATCTTTTGACGATGATGATGAGTGATTGTGTTTTGGAGTTGAAAAACCTTTTTCAGCCGCAAAAATTTTTAGCTCCCGGCCCTGAAAGGCCCACTGAGCTTATGCCATGGTGACCATCCGTCGTATGTCGCGTCATCCGTCAACTTTTCCTTTAAAATAACTCAAGAACCACTGGGTCGATTTCAATTATATTTGGCAGGAAGCATTCTTAGGGCATAGGGATCCAAGTTTGTTCAAATGAAGCCGATCGACCAATTTGGATTTTGACCGATTTTTAGGAAACGTCTTTAAAAATCTTCTCCGACAGCACTTCGGGGATCAATTCAAAACTCAAGAAACATCATGATTGACCAAATGGTTTGGCGGCCATCTTGGATGACCTAGTTTTCTGGAAAAACAACTTTTCCAGAAATGCTGAAGGGAACAGGCCAAAATTTGGGAAATGCGCAAAGGGACATTAATGTTTGTTCACGGGAAGTTAATCTGTCAAAAAACATAGCCGCCAATCAAAATTTAGCATGTTTGGCGGCCGTATTGGATTTTTTTAATTGATGTATTTGAGGCTGAAATTGGTTTTATATAATTTCCTGGGGTTGTTCTGATTTCAAATTTGCCATTTTCTAAACTGTCGGATAAACGGTTTGGTGGCCATCTTGGATCATTTTCCAGCCAAAAGCTCCCATACTAAATCAATGGGAAAATGTCTTCTCGAGAACTACTGGTCCAATTTAAATTATATTTGGCAGTAGCAATCTTTAGGGCATAGAGATTCAAGTTTTTTCAAACGAAGACAATTTGGCTGGTGGCCATCTTTGATTTTGGCTGATTTTTAGAAATATCTTTAAAAATCTACTCGGAAACTACTTGGGGCATCGATTCAAAACTCATGAAATATGATCATGTGGAAGAGCTGAACCAAGTTTGTTCAAGGGAACTTGATTGGCCAAATAGTTCGTTGGCTATCTTGGATGACATAGTTTTTGCGATAAATGACTTCTCCAGAATCGCTGGATGGATCGCGGCAAAATTTTGCAAATATGACTAGGGACTAAGGGCCATTTAAGTTTGTTCAAGGGAAGTTGATTCGTAAAAAAACATGGCCACCGTGAGCCAATCAACATGTAGCCTGTTTGGTGGCCATATTGGATTTTTTTATTTGATGGATTTTGTGGCCGAAATTAATTTAATATGTTTTTGGGGTATTCTGATTTCAAATTTGCCATTTTCAAAACTGTCGTCTAAGCGGTTTGGCGGTCATCTTGGATCGTTTTCCTGCCCAAAGCTCCCATACTAAAGCAATGAGAAATTAAAAATGTCTTCTCGAGAGCCACTGGACCATGGCCATCTTGAATTTTGGATGATTTTTATAAACATCTAAAAATCTCTGAGACTGTTTGGGAGATTGATTTCAAACTCGTGAAATACCAGTTTGGGAAAGAGCTAAGCCAAGTTTGTTCAAGATAAGTTGATTGACCGGCGGCCATCTTGAATGACCTAGTTTTCCCGAAAACAACCTGAACCGCTGAAGGGATCAGGCCGAAATTTGGGTTTGTTCAAGGGAAATTGATCCGTCAAAAACATGGCCGCCATGGTCCAATCAAAATGTAGCGTGTTTGGCAGCCATATTGGATTTTTTTATTTATGGATTTTGAGGCTGAAATTGATAAAATTATATAATTTTCTAAACTGTCGGATAAACAGTTTGGCGGCATCTTGGATCATTTTCCAGCCAAAAGTTCCCATACTAAAGCTATGGGAAATTAAAATGTCTTCTTGAGAACCACTGGGCCGATTTCAATTATATTTGCCAGGAAACATTCTTAGGGCATACAGATCCATATTTGTTCAAAGGAAGCCGATTGGCCAATTTATCCAGTGGGCATCTTGGTTTTAAAAGTCTAAAAATCTCCCCAAGTTTGTTAAAGGGAACTTGATTTGACAAATAGTTCGGCGGACAAATGGTTCGGCGGACATCTTGCATGACCTAGTTTTCGCGAAAACGACTTCTCCAGAACAAAATTTGGGAGATATGATTAGGGACTAAAGGCCATTAGAGTTTGTTGCATAGAGATATGTCAAAACAACACATCTGCCATGAATCAATCAAAATTTAGCTTTTTTGGTGGACATCTGGTATTTTCTACAAATTTCTTAGAAAATCATAAAAAGACAACTTATTAACCACTGGGCAAATTTTAGTAAAACGGCTAAACCCCCCTCACAGAAATTTGATTGGTGAATTTTTCCATTGATCATCTCGTTTTGTTCGTTTGTGTCAGTGGCTAATAATTGCAGTTGAGCGATACAGACCGTTTGGGCCTCTTATTTCTTCAGCCTTCTCCGCTGTGTCTTATCCACTGCGAGCGTCCTAAGCTCCTTTAGTTCCTTCGCGTCTTTAGTAGTTCTAGATTACGGCTTTTTTTGGTCGGATCGCAAAACACTTAGCAATTTAATGTTGTGGCATCCTTTGCTTGCTCGATACCTGTTGGCACCTACCACTGCAAACTCTAGTGCTTTCTGAGCAGGCACATTTCCTGGCATTCAAAGAACATGTCCGAACATAGACCATGGCAGTTACCCTACACTCACAGACAGTGTCTCTGTGGTGCAGTTTGTAAAGTGCTGCATTTGATATTAGACTGTGTGGCTAGCGATGGTTTGTAATGGCTTTGCAGATGTTTGCGGTGACATGCATCAAGTTTGTTCAAGAGTGCTTTTGGAGCGGCCCAGTTGTTGCAATTGTACAGCATTATTGAAACTCATGTAGCATCATATGGTTGTATCTTGACTTTCATGGGGGTTCTAGTGCCATGAATCCACTGAAACGTATGGATGTATTGCTGATAATTCATGGCATAATCTAGCATTCAACATTTGCTAAACGATTAGGTGTATAGCAGATGGCAAAAATGTGTAGCAGGCACCTAGGCATTATAAGCGACTAACTGACTGACTGATGCTAGTTGCATCAAGAAATATTATCAGTAAAATAATGCCAGTCATGTTGCAGATGTTATAGCCCGTTCTAGATAATATCACAAATTGAGATGCGTTGCCAGATACAATATTTCCAGAAATAATGTACATGCATACATTTAAATTAATTCCTAAGATATTATACTGAGCCTATACATTGAGTGTTTTAGCGACATTTACATAGATGAAAGACCCAGATGAAAGAACTTAATGATTATTTTAAAATAATGTCTTAAGTTGTTGCAACAAATTGCTCAAATTAGTTTCAATCAGCTGAATTATGGCTATACATGTATTTTGTTGGTATTCGCATGAATGGGTTTTAGCCAAGCATCTTATAGTTTGATAATAAGAAGAGGGATCCGATCTGTCAGCCAAATATCTTAAGTCATAATCAAATATGTCATATTAGCTGATGTTACAATCCAAATGACATAGAGCTCGCTGTCATGAAATTCAGTCTCAAATTTTTGAATTGTATGTCTGATAGATTTACAATTTAATAAATATTCTGGTGAATATCTTGAAACTAATTTCACTGGTGGTTGTTGCTGCCATAGCAACCCCCCCCCCCCCCCCCAAAATATCGAACAGCTTACCTGCATAGTTACCTTGAAAGTAGGATTCTATGAATTCAATCTTCAAAGTCAAAATCAATTCGAATACAGGTACAAAGTGGGTGGAGCTTTGCTAGAAATATGCACAGCATACCTAGAACAGGATCCCTCTATTATTTGTTTAATTTGCATTTCAGGAGATTGAGCCGCGTGTTGGTGAGGCGCTGTGTAAACTGTTTTCTCCAGATGTGAATATAGAGCTCAGTCCCATTTTGCGCAAAACACCTCATTATACTGGCAGGGCATCCAGAGGCCCTCATTCATTCGAACAGCCTTACAGACGGGATCGTTTTCATGGAGGAATGCGCTCACGTGATATGCCTAGGTTAGGGTTCGTGCTTACCTCATATGGATATCATTATGTTTATTGTTCGTCAGATCAGCGATCGTGCTTTCATGATCTCACTATGGACATGGTTCAATCAGTGTGCACTTGTTGCATTGGGACATACCACATAGTTGCTATTACAATTATGCTAAGGCTAAGTGGCAGAATATGGCAATGTTTATTCATGGCAAATTATTTCTCAAATATTTCTTATCATCTTTCAGGCCTTTTAAATGTTATAACACTTAAAAGATTACCAATTAAACTAAAAGCCATCTTGGGTAAGTATGGTTGAACCATTTCTACAACAGTGAATTAACCCGTCATTTTCTGCTCTTAGATGTTTCCGGTCTGGCTAGCAGACTGAAGGGGCCCTGTGATCAAAGTGGACTGCTGGACTATCTATTGGTCATTGAATCAATCCACATTGGGTCGTGTGTTTTTGCTATGTGGGTCAGGATGTGTTCGGAGCCAGCTGCTGGCACCGTATGGACTGGACTGGACATTCGAAGGATAAGAGTATATGATTATGGCTCGGGTAGTTTGTGTTTGAATAGTTCTCTGCCCATACTGGCAGCAGCATCAGGTGTGGTGAAATGTTCTAGTTGGTGGACATTCTGACTTAATCTTATAGCACACAGGATGTGATCCTCAGGTTATTCCATGATCAGGGGACACAGATATCATGTCCTACTGATTGAGTGGAATTTAAATCGTGATAAACTGGACTGTATTATTTGGACTTATCCTCAATGTTTACCCATGGGATGTTGTCACCCCTCGTGCAAAGACAACAGTTGCACCACCTCTGTAGAACCCAACACAGCACAAGGTCCTAGGCAGTAGGAGGAGTTATCATTCATAAACTCTAATACGATAATTGCAGTTTGATTACTTCTATGACTAAAAGCTTTGTTATCCTCAATTAGCATCCTGTGTTATGAAAACTTCTGATTGAGAAAGCATGATTACTACAGTACCTTGGATGTTTTCGATTTTAGGATGATGTACTTTGGACATTTTCGATTTTAAAAGCATGTCTTGAAATTTTAGACAAAATAGTTAGCAATTTACACTTACAAAGTTCGATTCTCTAGAATGAATAATTATTATGGAAATATGAAGGACTAATAGTGAAAAATTTTAAGGTGATAAGTTTAAATTGGGCCTTTGTGCTGTGGACAATACCACTGCTACCTTGTGCTTGTGTATATGTGATGCGATGTGTTCGCATTTAGCATGAATCATGGAATGTACCACGAGACATACTCTGCTACGGAGCCGAGTTTCGCAGCCCATGTAAGTAATAGACATACATGTATATATTGTCATTATCTATCATTGTTTGATTTATTTCATTTAGTGTGAAATTCCAGATCCTTAACGTATCAAAATTTTTATATTAATTTTTTTACCCTTTCCTCTGAGTATTTATGGATAATGAACTATGTTGGCCAAATCAGTATTTCGTTCATATTCATTTATCATTATGTTCTTTTATTTGAAATTCCTGATTTCATTTTCGTCAAGCCCATGCCTCATCTTAGTGATTCGATGGTGTCTGAAGTGACAGTGTAAGAGTTATGTACAGTAGAATGGTACAGTTTTTCAGACAGCCCCAATGGCTTGATGTGCGCAGGCCCATGCTACTAGTTAAATCTAGTGTGAAAAACTAATTACTATAGTAAAACGCCTATTAACCCTTTAAGCGTTAAATCTGTACAAGAAAATTTCCGTTTTCTCAAAGAAAATGTAAATTTGCAGACCAAGAGAAGTCTATTTTTGAAAATATACCACTGGATTATGATGTCAGCCTACAATATCAAGCCAGTCATTCCAGTGGTAAAATTTGAAAAATATTCTTCTTGGTCTGTAAATTTACATTTCTCAAGACCACTGTAGAAGCGGTTTTTGGCTGATATGAGTGTTAAAGCGTTTATAACTGCATCCTTAATAGATGTTGCATGCCAATTTTTGAGGTTGAACTATTTAAATATCTTAGCAGTTTTAAAACAGCAAATGTATCTAATAGAAGTCGCATCCAAATTTCAGCAGTTTGTGTAAAAAAATTATAAATATAGCACATTCCGAGTTCCTGAGTCCAGTATATTAGGTCCGTAAAATGCATACGATTCTACCGAGTATTAATCAGCTTCCGCTATAGGACGAGTTTATGCCATCACTCGTAGCTACTCGACGCTTCCCTATTTATGTGGATTGCGCAAGCATCTCCCCGGGTACTAATATTAGCGTCTGCAATACTCGAGTAACGACCTAAACTCGTCCTGTAGCGGAAGCTGATACATCATATGATTTATATTTTTTCTCGACATTTTATGTCAAAATTAGGATGAAATAAACGGTTTATTAAAGTATGCGCAGTATTTAGGTGGTCCCAATTAATAATTTCACTCCCTCGCTGATAGATATATAAGGTATGCATTAAGCATAGGCGTAAGACTAAGAATTTGTGGCGTGAAATTGTGTTCAATTTTCATGCTATTTTTTTTTTATTATCATTTTAGAGAATGGATTTCAATCTTTTCTTGAAATATACCTAATAGAAGTCCGTCCGTTCCCCCTCCCCTTTCTCAGAGATTTGGATTTAAAGAATTTACAGCCATTGTCCAATTTGAAGCCGCGGTTACTAATTAACATTTTACTGTATGCGGTTTACAAAGTTATAATCTGTGTTAAAAATGGCTCGGCTGTATAAAGTGAACTTTGAATTAGTACATTAGTGAAGAGCATCCAGATGTCCCAGTGACTGTTGTCCAGAACAGGTTTCTGATATGTAAGCGTTTCATATTGATACAATTAGACATGTTTGAGGAATCAATTTCTATCTATGCCACGCCCATTTCTAGTTAAGCTCGACCCAATGTTTAGCTAGACATTACGAAGTAAAATGAGCTATTGTGATACCCAGCATGTCCGGCGACGGTGTCCAATTTGCGTTTAGCTCAACCTTTCAATTTATATATCGTGTTTGTTTAATCATACTGAACCCAAACTTGGGCACATGCTTCCTTATAATGACACAATGACTTGAGGTCAAAAGGTCAATGTCACTGTGACCGTGGTAAAAACATTCGGCTTTTTCAGCCTTAACATTTTACATTTAGCTCAACGTTTCTATTTATGTCTCATGTTTGGTTAATCATACTGGAACGAACCTTGGCGATATGCCTCCTTATAACATGTATAATAACACAGCATCACCCAATGATGTTGTGGTCAAAACGTCAAGGTCACTTAAAAACCTAGAATTTTATCAGCATTAACATTTTCCAGTAAATAGCTCAACTTTTCTACTTCGAATAATACTTACCAGATGTACTATTATGATAATGCCTATTATCTAGTCTAGCTCAAAATAAACAATTAAAAACTTTGCACTCCTGGTCCTGCCCATACTGTGTCCGGGAATTACCATAGCCCCAGGTACCTAGTCACTTCCCAATCACAGTCAGATTCGCTTATTTTGCTGACTTGGAAAGTCGCATGTGTTTTCTAGTTTAAAATTTGCTCAAATTTTCGAATTTATGCGTGTTCTCGCTAATTCGTTGCTGGCATCATGGAAGGAAAGGCAAAGTCATCACAGGGGCAGGTTGTATCAATCTAGAATTTATACATTCGTGCCGTAATGACTGATTGAAAATTTCTTAAATTGGCACATTATTCTAAAATGGTAGCCATTGTTGGAGTCGCTCCGGTACTCGTTAACTGTTTAATCTTATCCGGGTACTCGGTTAATTTCTCTTGCGACTCGGTTCCTTCCAAGATGGATGCGCCCATAGCCAAGATGGCGGCGCCCTTGATTATTGTTATCTTATGGCTTGGCGTGTCAATGCACTCGTTTTGATGCCAGTTTTTAGCTCTCGCTTGATTGTCGAAGGTGGTTGTAGCGATCAGCATTTATTTCTTGATTTTAATAACGTTAGTTAATTACCAAGTTGTGTTTATAAAATTTCACTCTAAAAAGTTTCAAATATTTCCTGCCTAAAGGCTTGATTATCATTAATTTAAGAGAAAGTTAATGTTTCTAAGTAATTCTATCTTACAATCAAGTCAATTGTGCATATTGTTCATCATCGTATATCATGTGCAACGTTTTAATTCTTACTGTGTTTGCAGAAGACCAAAAACCAGGACACTCTGTGTCAAAAGTGTAACAGGTTCATGAAGCGCAAGTTCAGTGGTCATCACTGTGTGACTTGCGCGAAGTGCAAAGTTGGAAGTCCTTGTGATGTGTGCGCGAAGTGGTCGTCGGAGTTGGTGGCAGAGTTCGATCGTGATCGACGTGCGCGTTTGGAGAGAATCGCGAGGGACAAGGCGGCCAAGCTGGATCAGGCGTCAGTAAAGGGTCTTGAAGAGCGTCTGAACGAGCGGATGGACTCAGCATTGGGCATATGGGCGGCCCGGTTTAAGGCAATGTTTGAGTCTGCAGTCCACAATCCCGACGATGCAGGCTGGTGCAGGGCAACCTTTCGGTGGTCCGGCTAGTTCTGCGGAGGGACGAGCACCTGTCCTTCCTCCGACCTTGGCTCAAGAGCCGACGGCGGAAGAGGAAGATCTTCTGCTTATGGAAGATTCTGGCATGCCAGATATTTCGTTAATGGCACAACCAGGGATCTCCCTCGGATTTTGTACGGGTCTTCCAGTCAGGTGGTGATGTCGATGTTCCGTCGGGCATTTTCCACCCGGATTTCGCTCAACCCACATTGTCGTTGGAGCCGTGTTTTGCGGTTCCTAGCAGCATCCCAGTTGCGTTAGGTGCAGCTCCTCTTGGAGTTCCGTCATCTACCCTAGTGAAAGTGGCTGTAGTCCCGGCTCCCGTGCTGGAGCCGATGGACTGCGGTGAATTCGTGTCCGGCGATTCGCTGGACACTGGTGCCGCTAGTAGTCGGGCTATGGACGCGCTTCATGGTGGAAAAAGTGCGGGCCATGGTTCTCAGCATGGATCGTCGGTGACCTACTCAACCAAGGGTGAGAAGGAAGATGAGAACGGTAGTCCATTGACGGACGAGTCCTCATTTTGCACCGGAGGTGAATGGGTGCAGGTCCTTGACTGGATGTCCGGCCATCTCGGGTTGGCATCGGATCACGGATCTCAGCGCGATCCGGCGATGGAATGGATGTCAGAGCGAGCGGCTAGCGCTGTCAAGTGGCTCGTCGGCAATGCCGACGCTCCCCTTGGACATGCAGACTTCTGACATGTTGGAAGTTGCGGCGTATCGTCTGGTTCAACCAGACTATTCGTTGCCCAAGGCCCCGAAGGGGATAAGGAGTAGGGTCCGTTTTCCTGAGCAGGCCTACCATCAATATGCCCAGGTTCCACGGCTTTCCGTGCTGCAGGGTATGCTGACCTACGCGGCGGAAGGTGTGGAAGTGCCGGGGGCTGCTCCCGGAGTTGTCCGGGACACCATGGGCTTGTCCCAGGATTGCCTGGCCAGGGTGATCACCAGATCATTGACGGAGCGCAGGAGAATGGTTCTCGATTGTGTAGAACCAGGACCTGAGATGAGGGCTGCGTTGTCTTCTGCGTCATTGGGCTAGGTTTGTTCAGCGGCTCGGCACGGCAAGCCTTATCCAAAGTCGCTTCAATGGTCGCGGAGCAGGAAGTAGTTGGCAAGTCGTGGAAGTCAACTAAGAGGACACAGCCGCAGCAGTCCTACAAGCAGCATCGGCAGGAGCAACAGAGGCAGCGCCAGAGATCGTCCTTCTGGCCGTTCGTCCTCATACAGGTCCTCTAATAAGAGGCCGTATGAGGAGGACAGGAAGGGTGGCGGTTCGGGTGGCGGTGTTTATCATAAAGATAGTCGTGGCGGCGGTCCTGGACCGTCATACTCCAAGAAACCCCGGGGGGTGTGTGGGGGTGGGGTGGCCGTGGAGGTCTTGACAGGTTTCCGGCGGGATCAGTTCCGGTGACGTCAGGAACGAAGGGAGTCGAGAATCTTCACCCAAGCGATTTAGCGTCTTATCGTGCAATATCGACCGCCAGCTGTGTGCAGATTCCTACCGTCTGAGGCAGACTTCAACTGTTCTCAAGCCAATGGGAATGGGTCGTGCGAGATTGTTTAGTCTGTCAGTGGTTAAGAAATGGCTACGAACCGGACTGGCTCATCCGTCAATAGTTGGTTTTGTTAACATCGACTTCAGTGGGGACTCCTGTTCCAAGGGAATCCGATCGTCTAGATGCCATTTGCTCAGAAATCGAAGATCTTCAGCGGAAGAACGCGATTCATCTAGTCCGCAATCAGTCCTCCCTAGGCTTCTATTCGATGATGTTCCTCGTTCCGAAACGTACCGGAGGTTGGAGACCAATTCTCAATCTCAAACCGTTGAACAAATTTATTCTTTCTCCAAAGTTTCAGATGGAGACTGTAGCAGCGGTGATGACAGGGCTGAGAAAAGGCATGTGGGCAGTGTCGATAGATTTGAAGGATGCATATTTTCATATCCAATGTCAATTCCTTTTCAGAAATACCTTTGCTTTGCATTCCAAGACAATGTTTGGGAATTCAATGCGCTTCCATTCGGCCTTACCACAGCACCGAGGGTCTTCACCAAAGTGGTTCTCGTCATGACTTCTTATCTTCGCAGGAAGCATAGCTGTTCATACTTACATAGACGACTGGCTGCTGAAGGCGGGGAATCCAGTCACTCTGCGCAACAATCTTCAGGTAGTCCTAGCCTTACTAAAGGACCTAGGATGGATTGTGAATCTAGAGAAATCAGAATTGACTCCATCCCAGGAGTTTGTTTATCTGGGAATATTTTTCAACCTCAGGGACGGTGTAGCTTTTCCCGCAGAGAGCAGAGTCAAGAGTTTGATTGCAGTACTGGAGTCAGTTTCTCTAGGAGCCTTTCTGACGGCGAGCCAATTTCTCAGGATACTGGGTTTACTAGTGTCTCTGGAGAAAGTGGTTCCTTATGCAGCACTCAGGCGCAGGCCGATTCAGATGTATCGAATGTCATTCTGGTCTCAGAGAACGGATCCGTTATCTCTGAGAATTCCAGTAAAAGAACCATTGATATTCCACCTTCAGTGGTGGTTATCAGAACAGAATCTCCTGCGAGGTGTTCCTCTACAACCTCCTCAACCACAGATGTCCATCTTCACAGATGCAGCAACGACGGGTTGGGGAGCGGTATTGGACGATCAGTCAGTGTCAGGGGAATGGGATCGGACCAATGCGCAGAAACATATCAATGTTCTTGAATTATTAGCAGTGGCATAAGCACTTCAAAAATTCGAGAACTTATTCGAGACAAGATTGTCCTAGTAAGGACAGACAACTCAACAGTGGTGTCTTATTTGAACCCCCAAGGCGGGGCGAGATCACCGGCGTTGTGTATGATTATTTGGAACCTTCTGCTGTGGTGCCAAGAGAGGAATGTTATTCTTCGGGCAGCACACATTCCAGGAAGACTGAACATCTTAGCAGATGCTCTCAGTCGAAGGACAGTTTGTCGTCCGACGGAGTGGCAGCTCAACCAATCGGTAGCGGAGGTTCTATTCAAACATTGGGGCAAGCCAAATGTGGACCTGTTTGCGTTAAAGCAGAACGCAAAGATGGTCCCATACGTGTCACCGATCCCAGACCCGCTAGCTTCAGCAGTAGACGCACTGGCGATAGGTTGGAAGGGAATGTACGCGTATGCGTATCCTCCAATGATTCTCATCCCAAAAGTTCTGGCAAAGATAAGAGAGGGTATGTGCCAAGTACTACTGATCGCCCCTTATTGGCCATGCCGATCATGGTTTACGGATCTGCTGGACCTTCTGGTCTGCAATCCAATCCCTCTTCCAGACAGAAGAGATCTAATCTCTCAGAACAATGGTCTGTATCTCCACGACAGACCGGAAATGTTCAAATTGACTGCATGGATGTTATCAAGCAGTGTGCAATTAAGGGTGGCCTTTCTGAGCAAGCAGCGAAGTTTGTTGCTTAAGCCAGAAGAGGGTCAACCACAAAAACATATAATTATAGAATCAACAAATTTGCAGAGTGGTGTAAGGGAAGAGATATCGACCCCTTTTCTGCATCTGTTCAACACGTAGCAGATTTTATGTGTCATTTATACAAAATTGACAAACTTGTACCGTCAACCCTAGCAGCATATAAGTCTGCATTAGTCTGTCATTCCCAGTCTGGCCATTGAAGGAGTGGAGAATGACACTTTAAATGAAGTTATTAAAGGAATGAGCAATCTGCGACCTAGACAGCCAATTCCTATTCCAGCATGGAATCTATCTCTTGTTCTACAGGTTTTAGATCTATAGATATTAAACTGTTAACTATTAAATCAGTTTTCTTGGTTGCAGCAGCGTCGGCGAGAAGGAGAAGCGAAATACATGCGCTTTCTGCCGAACAAGACCGTTTTGTCGTCATGGGTGAAGGTTTAAGACTGCTTCCACGTCTGTTTCCTGGCAAAGAATCAGTGACTTAAATATCCAGGACAGCCGATCAATTTGCCAAGTTTAATTAGACATGACCCAAACTCTTCTGCTTGGTGTCCTGTCAGATGTCTGAAAATATATAAGAAACGTACTGAGGAGTGGAGAGATGACCCGAAATCTCTGTGGTTATGTCTCAAAGCTCCTCATTTGCGCGCCTCAAAAGATACCATTTCTCGTTGGATAGTCGATGCTATTCAGATGTCGCAGAAAATTGCTACAGGAAAGCAGATTGATCGTGCGAATGCCCATCAGGTCCGAGCACTAGCAGCATCATCGGCCCTTTATAAAAGTGTCTCATTAGAGGAGGTGATGTCTGTAGCACAATGGCATGCCGAGTCATCATGATTTCTACCTTCGCGACATCTCCAGCGCACTTAATCCGGTAGCCGTCGCCAATTTATCGAATCGGAACTAAAGCCACATCCTACCACTTTCGCACACATCACAAGTTTCTTCCACTTGCACTGAACGATGGCCATGCACATGACCCGAGAAAGACCGCGGATTGGGCCGTGCTCCTGTGATGAACAAGAAAGATCAAGCACTCAAAAATGGTGAGTGTTTGCCTTAATTAAGTGACTAATTTTAAGTTTACTTATAGTCGAAATACCAGACTATCTAAGTAAATAGTCTGGCCAAGAACATCTTATTCTTATAACAGACATTAGACTCATTCCAATTTGAAAATCTAATTGATATACTGATATTTTTTTCAAAATTTAGGAGTTGTAGTAGCTTCTTTGCACTCTACTGGACTGCCCTTTCTGAGACTTGGGGCTGACACGGGTCTGGTGGGTGCTGCTTCCCCTGTTTGACAGCCCTCTGGAATTTGTGCGGACAAATGAGGGGGGGGGGTGGGGGTGGGAGAGCGGTCTAGACTATGGAAGTTTAGCACTCTTATGAGTCAGATGGCAGCACCCACGCATAGGCCAGGGTTCTAGTCTCTTCACAACCTCTGTCGGATGGTATATGAGTGCTGGTTCGAGCCTCACCTCCCACCGGTATTTCTTGGCTGTTGAAATCCGGAGTTTATCATAATAGTACATCTGGTAAGTATTATTCGAAGTAGAACCAAAAAAGCATCCGCTTTTGTTTCTACGAGAATTCTTAATACTTACCAGATGTACTATGGCCCTGTCTCAGCCGCCCCGCTGAGGCGAGACTGAGCTGCTTTTGCTGTTTGTCAAGGCAAATATAAGACGAATCTGACTGTGATTGGGAATTGACTCGGTACCTGGGGCTATGGTAATTCCCGGACACAGTATGGGCAGGACCAGGAGAGTGCGGAGTTTTTAATTGTGTATTTTGAGCTAGACTAGATAATAGGCATTATCATAATAGTACATCTGGTAAGTATTAAGAATTCTCGTAAAAACAAAAGCAGACGCTTTTTTGATTGTGTCTATATCTCATGTTTGTTTAATCATACTGGACCAAACCTTGTATATATGCTTCCCTATAATGACCCAGCATCACACAATGACCGTGGACTTAAAAGTCCAGGTCACTATGACCTTGGTAAAAACCTTTGTTTTTTCCAACATTAACATTTAGCAGTTTATATCACCTTTGGTTCATCATACTGGACCCAAACTTGGACACATGCTTCTTTATAAGCATACAGCATCACACAATGATCTTTGGTCAAAGTGTCAAAGGGCATGCCTTAGTTAATCATATTTGGACACATGCCTCCATATAATGAGAGAGCATGACATAATTACCTTGGTGTCAAAAGGTCAAGGTCACTATGTCATTAGTAAAAACCTTTTCAATATTAACTTTTTGCATTTAGGTCAACTTAGCAGTTCATATCTTATCTTTGGTTAAGTTTACTCGAACGAACCCTGGCGCATACTTCCTTATAATTTGAGGGCATCATGCAATGATGTTGAGGTCAAAAGGGTAACGGTAAAGGTTATTGTGACATTTGGCCTAGAAGGTCAATATTATTATGATATTGCTAAATGACTGTCACTGTTTTTAGCATTAACATTTTGCGTTTAGTTCAACTTAGTAGTTCATATCTCATGTTTGGTTAATCATATTGGACCCAAACTTAAACACATGCTTTCCTATAATGAGAGAGCAAGAAACAATGTCTTTCGGGGTGAAACAGTCAAAGGTCATTGTGGTCTTGGGGGAAAAAACCTTGTTCAACAGTGATGTTTGTGTTTAACTCAATTTAGCAGTTTATATCTCATGTTTGGTTAAGCATACAAGGCATCCTTCCTTATAATGAGATGCCATGACATAATTACCTTGGCATCAAAAGGGCAAAGTCAGTGTGATACAATGACAAAACTCATGGGGTTTTTTTTCCAACATTTTGTTTCTACCTCAACTAATCATACTGCACCAAAACTTGGACACTTTCTATTGAGAGGGGATAAGACAATTACTTTGGGGTCAAAAGCTCAAAGGTCATGGTTATTGATAAGTGTATTGATTAGCCGTCAATATTTATTTTATGTTTGAAATGAAGCTTCATAGTTCATTGTAAAATCATAACGTTCTGGTTACTAATGTTGGAATCGATTTAAAATTCTGAAACCTGAATCAAATTTTCAAGGCCAAAGTATTCAACGGCATCAGGGTTGGCAGCAATTTCCCGGTGTGGGAAATACTGGGTGGGAAATACCAGTAAATACCACCCTGGGAAATACTTAAAAAAGCAGAAAATACTGAGAAATACTGGAAAATACTCCAATGTGTGATCAATACTCATCAGAAATGGTAAATTTTAACTAAATATCCTAGATATATTAATCAGAGGGGATATTATAGAAGCCCATATTATAGAAGCCCATATATAATATAGGTTTACATATGAGATCAAATAGGCAATATAGACACATCATAGCATATCTATAACCTTTTCGATACAACACATACTATTTATTGCACAAACAATGTTGGTGGAATTTTTGGAAATCATTTTCAGTAGAGGCTACAACAATAACTTCCAGTAAAATAGTTTCAAAATATTAAGAAATTTTCATGTCATGAATAGTTTACTTAAACTGATATACAATGCTGTATATGTTGTGACATTAAATACAAATCTATTAGAGTAGACTACATGTACCTTGAGTTCTCAGCATATCAGAATAATGATTCAAAATAGAGATTTAGACTTAGATTACCAAACTATGCTGACATGTAGATTTAGCTATTGTAGTGTGTCACTCAACTCATATACAGGTGTGATATTGCTTTCACAATGGAAAGACTTAAGGTGTCTAATTGGGGATTAAATGATAGAGATGACAACACATTTCATTCTCTACGATTATAAACTAATGTTTAATGTACTATTTACTATTTATACTATTACATACTACAATATGCCTGATAAAAAACACACTTTCACATGGTTTTAACATGTTCTGTCAGGGTTGGCAGCAATTTCCCGGTGCAGGAAATACTGGTAGCTAAATACCGCCCCGAGAAATACGCCAAAAAGCGGGAAATACCGGGACTAACCACGAAATACTGGGAAATACTCCAATACTCATCAGAAGTGGTGAATTTTAAACTAAATATCTTAGATATATTAATGAGAGGGGCTAATATAGAAGCCCATATCTAATACAGGTTGACATATGAGATCAAATAGGCAACATAGGCACATCATAGCATATCTATAACCTTTTCAACTCTACATAGCAGATATAACACCTACTATTTATTACACAATCAATTTGGTGGAATTTTTAGAAAACATTTTCAGTAGCGGCTACAACAACAATTTCTTGTAAAATAGTTTCAAAATATTCAAACACTCATGTCATGACTGGTTTACTTAACCCTTACCACTTTGGTGTCAAAATTGTAAATTTTCAAATTAAATTAAAAGATGAACTGGTTTTCATTTTTCAACAAATTTGGTGGAGGATGGTGCTATCGTAGACAGATCGTCCACCAAAATTGTTGAAAAATGTACACCATTTTGTTTGCTAGTCACACAGTAAGAGATAGAATATTGACATCAGAGTGGTAAGAGTTATACTCATTAGCATGCTGTACATAATGTGACATAAAATACAAATCCATTATGCTACCTTGAATTCTCAGCCTATCAGAATATTGATTTAAGATTGAGATCTAAGCTTAGATTACCAAACTATGCTGGTACATGTACACATATCTACAAGTATTGTTTATTTGGTTAGCCTTAGATTTCTATGTAGGTCAATGCTCTGGGCTACTGTAGGCAGTGTCCCACACTCAGCTCATATACAGGTGCGATATCGCTTCACAATGGAACACTGCAAAGGTGTCTAATTGGAGATTAACTGATTGAGATGACAACCCATTTCATTCTGTTTTATACGATTATATACTATTGTTATGAGTTATTTAGTACTTGTACTATTACAGGCTACAATATGACTGATTAAAAACACAAACTTTTTCATTATTTTCAACATATTCTGTAGATTTCAGGTTTAAATAACAATTACAATTTTAACATTTCTGCAGCTTCAGAATGAAATGTATTCAGTCATTCTAGCACTAACTTGGATATATTGACAGGCCAGGGAGGGAATTAGTTATTTAACCCCTTAACACTCAAATTTGCTCAAGCAAATTTCAATTATCTCAGAAAATATCTGTTTGCAAATCAAGACTGTTTTTGAAAATTTACTACTGGAATGACTGGCTTGATTCCAATGATAAATGCCCATTTGCAGACCAAGAGAAGACTATTTTTACCACTGAAATGAATGGCTTGATAATTGACACCTTGCTGTCTTTCCATTGGGAGACAATATCACACTTAATATGAGCCCAGTGTTGGAGACAGCCTAGCTCAGAGGATTGATTTACATGGAAATCTAAGGCTAACTACAGAAACAATACTTGTAGATACATGTACATGTACTGGTCAGCAGTTTGGTAATCTAAGCATAGATCTCTATTTTAAATCAATATTCTAATAGGCTGAGAATTCAAGGCAGTATAATGGATTTGTATTGTACATGTTACAATATGTACAGCATGCTAATGCTGTGTATATCAGTTTAAGTAAACCATTCATGACATGAAAGTTTCTTAATATTTTGAAACTATTTTACTGGAAGTTGTTGCAGCCTCTACTGAAAATGGTTTCTGAAAACTCCACCAACATTGTGCAATAAATAGTAGGTGTTGTATCTGCTATGTAGAGTTGAAAAGGTTATAGATATGCTATGATGTGCCTATATTGACCAGTTCTGATGAGTATTGGATTATTTCCCAGTATTTCCAGGTATTTACCATTATTTCCCGCTTTTTGGAGTATTTCCCAGGTCAGTATTTACCAGGATTTCCTGCCCGGTATTTCCCACAACGGGAAATTGCTGCCAACCCTGAACCCTGAACAGAATGTTTTAAATTGTAAAGATATACAATTCGTACACTTGATGGACTATTCAATCTTCATGTCAGACATAAGTACATCATTCTTGACACATTTTGATTGTGGTGTCATCACACATGTGACGTAATTGATTATAACATCATAAGCTTGAGTGACAGATTGGTGCTATCCATTAGAGAGCTGGTCTTGGCAACAGGCACTTCACTAATGTAGTAATTCCGAATTCAGCTTATACCACTAGAAGAACTTTTAGCGTGCGTCTTGCAGTCTGATGGACAATTGCAATCTTTTTGCATATTTAGTATATTATTATTAGCTCACCTGGCCTGAAAGGCCAAGTGAGCTTATGCCGTGGTGACTGTCCGTCGTCCGTCCTCCGTCAACTTTTTCTTTAAACGACTTCTCAAGAACCACTGGGCCGATTTCAATTATATTTGGCAGAAAGCATCCCTAGGGCATAGCGATTCAAGTTTGTTCAAAGGAAGCCGATCGGCCAAAATCCAAGATGGCCGCCGGCCAAAATAGCCAATTTTTAGAAACACTAAAAAATCTTTTCCGAAACCGCTGGAGGAATTGATTCAAAACTCATAATACATCATCTAGTGCAACGGTAGACCCAAGTTGGTTCAAGGCAACCTGATTGGATGATTTGCCTGGTGGCCATCTTGGATGACCTAGTTTTCGCGAAAACGACTTCTCCCGAACTGCTGAAGGGATAGACCTGAAATTTGGTAAATATGCTTAGGGACCAAGGTCCATTCAAGTTTGTTCAAGGGAAGTTTGTACGTTAAAAAACATGGCCACCATCAACCAATCAAAATTTATCGTTTGTTGGTCATATTGGCCTTTTTGTATTTGATGTATTTTGATGCTGAAAATTGCTTTATATATGCTTATCAGTGTGGTGAGTTCAAATATGCCACTTTCGAGACTGTCGGATAAATGGTTTGGCTGCTATCTTGGTTTGTTTTCCCGCCATCGGCAATGGGCCCATAGTAAAGCAATGGGGAATTCTTTAAACGACTTCTTCTCAAGAACCACTGGGCTAATTTCAATTATATTTGGGAGGAAGCATTCATAGGGCATAGATATCTAAGTTTGTTCAACCGAAGGGGATCAGTCAAAATCCAAGATGGCCACCAGCCAAAAGGGCTTATTTTTAGAAACACTAAAAAATCTTATTCTCTAAAACCGCTGGAGGAATTGATTCAAAACTCATAACACATCATCTGTGGCAACGGTAGACCCAAGTTTGTTCAAGGCAACCTGATTGGCCAATTTGCTTGGCGACCATCTTGGATGACGTAGTTTTCGCGAAAACCACTTCTCCCGAACCGCTGAAGGGATAGCGCTGAAATTTGGTAAATATCCTTAGCGATCAAGGGCCATTCAAATTTGTTCAAGGGAAGTGTGTTCGTTAAAAAATTTGGCCGCCATCAACCAATCAAAATTTAGCATTTCTTGGTCATATTGACTTTTTTGTATTTAATGTATTTTGATGGCGAAAATTGCTTTATATATGCTTATCAGTGTGGCCAGTTCAAATATCCCACTTTCGAGACTGTCGGATAAATGGTTTTCCTGCCATCTTGGTTTGTTTTCCCTTATAGTCTCCCATAGTAAAGCAATGGGCCCATGGTAAAGCAATGGGGAATTCTTTAAACGACGACTTCTCAAGAACCACTGGGCCGATTTCAGTTATATTTGGGAGGAAGCATTCATAGGGCATAGAGATCTAAGTTTGTTCAAATGAAGCAGATCAGTCAAAATCCAAGATGGCCGCCAGCCAAAATGGCCAATTTTTAGACACTTTATAAAATCTCCGAAACCGCAAGAGGAATTGATTCAATACTCATAACACATCATCTATGGCAATGTTAGACCCAAGTTTATTCAAGCCAACCTTATTAGCCTATTTGCTTGGCGGCCATCTTGGATGACGTGGTTTTCCCGAAAACGACTTCTCCTGAACCGCTGAAGGGATAGAGCTGAAAGTTATTAAATATGCTTAGGGACCAAAGGCCATTCAAATTTGTTCAAAGGAATTTCGTATGTTAAAAAACATGGCCGGCATCAACCAATCAAAATTTAGCATTTGTTGGCGAAAATTGCTCTATATATGCTTATCAGGGTGCCGAGTTCAAATATGCCACTTTCGAGACTGGCGGATAAATGGTGTGGCTACCATCTTCGTTTGTTTTCCCGCCATAGGCTGCCATAGTAAAGCAATGGCCCATAGTAAAGCACTGGGGAATTCTTCTTCTCACGAACCACTGGGCCGATTTCAATTATATTTGGCAGGAAACATCCAGAGGGCATAGAGATCTAATTTTGTTCAAACGAAGCGGATCGGTTAAAATCCAAGATGGCCATCGGCCAAAATGGCCGATTTTTAGAACCACTTTAAAAAATCTCCGAAACCGCTGGAGGAATTGATTCAAAACTCATAACACATCATCTATGGCAACGTTAGACCCAAGTTTATTCAAGGCAACCTGATTGGCCTATTTGCTTGGCGGCCATCTTGAATGACGCAGTTTTCGCGAAAACCACTTCTCCCGAACCGCTGAAGGGATAGCGCTGAAATTTGATAAATATGCTTAGGGACCAAGGGCCATTCAAATTTGTTCAAAGGAAGTTCGTTCGTTAAAAAACATGGCCGGCATCAACCAATCAAAATTTAGCTTTTTGTCATATTGGCTTTTTTATATTTGATGTAATTTGATAGCGAAAATTGCTGTATATATGCTTATCACGGTGGCGAGTTCAAATATCTTTCGAGACTGTTGGATAAACAGTTTGACTGCCATCTTGGTTTGCTTTCCTACCATAGGCTCCCATAGTAAAGCAATGGGCCCATAGTAAAGCAATGGGGAATTCTTTAAATGACTTCTCAAGAACCACTGGGCCGATTTCAATTATAAAAATTTGGCAGAATGCAGCCTTAGGGCATAGAGGTCTAAGTTTGTTCAAACGAAGCTGATCGGCCAAAATTCAAGATGGCCACCGTCTAAACCAGCCAATTTTTAGAAATGTCTTTAAAAACCTCCGAAACAGCTTGGGGGTTGATTCAAAACTCATGAAACATCATCTAATGCAGGAGGAGAACCAATTTGTTCAAGAGAACCTGATTGGTCCATTGGCTTTGTGGCCATCTTGGATGACCTAGTTTTCGTGAAAACAACTTCGTATCCAGAATCGTAGAATGGATTGGGCCGAAAATTTGGAGATATGATAAGGGACTAAGGGCTGTTCAAGTTTTGTTCAAAAGTAGTTGATACATAACGAAACATGGCTTCTGTTTTCTTGTTATAATTCTGCTCAAATCTGTAGGGTTCTACTTATTGTTGATGGCCTTGCTGGTTGAAATGCCTATGATGCAGGTGAGCGATACAGGCCCCTTGGGCCTCTTGTATTTGCACACCAAGCTCACATACAGTATACATGCGTGCACAAACAATGTATGCACATGCATGCATTTACGCACTTACACATCTGTCATACCTGCCTGCCTATGTAAGTTTGTGTTTACATATAAGACACTCAACTAATCAGACATCATAACTCATTATCATATTTAAGATATGCTTAATTTATAGTAAGATAGAATAACAATCCTTCCTACATGCCATAGAGCTAGAAGTTTGATGTTGTACTGTATCCATCTGGTGATAACATTTTCATTTAGACTTTGTTATTAGATCTAATTTTATAGGAGTATAAAATAGTTGTAAGTACAGGGTACACTGAAGCTTGATATTACTAGAACTTGCTTTCCTTGATTATTAGCTCACCTGACCTGAATGCCATGGTGACCGTTCATCTTGTGTCCGTTGTCTGTCCGTTGTCGTCAACTTTTCCTTTAAACAACTTCTCAAGAACCATTAGGACGGTTTCAATTATATTTAGCAGGAAGCATCATTAGGGAATAGGGATCCAATTTGGCCAGTGACCATCTTAGATTTTGGCAGATTTTTAGAAACGTCTGAATTTTGGCTGATTATTCTCCGAAACCGCTTCATGGATCGATGCAAACCTCATGAAATATGATCTAGGGCAAGAGCTGAACCAAGTTTGTTTTAGGAAACTTGATTGGCCAAATGGTTCTGCGGCCATCTTGGATGACCTAGTTTTAACGAAAATGACTTCTCAGCAACCACTGAACGGATCGGCCCGAAATTTGGCAGTTATGATTAGGGACTACGGGTCATTAAAGTTTGTTCAAGGGAAGTTGATACGTAAAAATAAATGGCCGCCAGGGGATGATCAAAAGGTAGCATGTTCGGCTGCCATATTGGATTTTTCTATTTGATTGATTTTGAAGCCAAAATTGGTTTTATATATTTTTTTGGGTATTCTGATTTGAAATTCGGATAAACGTTTTAGTCGCCATCATGGATAATTTTCAGCCGGACACTAATGTACTAAAGCAATAGGAAATTTAAAATGGCTTCTCGAGAACCACTGTCCACTGGGCAGATTTCAAGTGTATTTGGCAGAAAGCATCCTTAGGGCATAGAGATACAGGTTTGTTCAAATGAAGCCGGTCGGTCAATTTGCCTGTGGCCATCTTGGATTTTGGCAGATTTTTTTTTTTAAACAGCTTTTAAAATCTTCTTTTCCGAATCCGCGTGGTGGATCAATTCAAAACTCAACGAATTATCTAGGGCAACTGCTGAATCAAGGTTTTTCAAAGGAATTTGATTGGCCTTATGCTTTAGGGCATTTCTACGGTGACTCACGTTACGTATTTAGCTTACCTGGCCTGAAAGGCCAAGTGAGCTTATGTCGTGCCGACTGTCCGCCGTGTGTCCATCCGTCGTCCGTCTGTCCGTCAACGTTTCCTTTAAACGACTTCTTCTCAAGAACCGCTGGGCCAATTTCAATTATATTTGGCAGGGCGTTAGGGATCCAAGTTTGTTCAAATGAAGCCGATCAGCCAATTTGGCCGGCGCCATCTTGGATTTTGGCCGCTTTTTAGAAACCGCTTGATGGATTGAAGGAACCCTCTTGAAATATGATCTAGGGCAGGAGCTCAACCAAATTAGTTCAAGGGAACTTAATTGGTCAAATGGTTCGACGGCCATCTTGGTTGACCTCGTTTTAGCGAAATTAACTTCTCCAGAACCGCTGAATGGATTAGGCCAAAATTTGGCAGATGTGATTAGAGACTAAGGGCCAGTTAAGTTTGTTCAAGAGAAGTTGATCCGTCAAAAAACATGGCCACCGTGGGCCAATCAAAATATAGCATGTTTGGCGGCTATATTGGATTTTTTTATTTGATGGATTTTTAGGCCAAAATTGGTTTTTTTATAGGTTTTTAGGTATTCGAAACTGTCGGATAAATGGTTTGGTGGCGATCTTGGATCATTTTCCTGCCAAAAGCTCCCATACTAAAGCAATGGGAAATGTAAAATATCTTCTTGAGAACTGCTGGGCCGATTTCAAGTATATTTGGCATGAAACATCCTTAAGGCATAGAGATTTAAGTTTGTTCAAACGAACCCGATCGGCCAATTTGGCCGGCGTCCATCTTGGATTTCGGCCGATCTTTAGAAATTCTTTAAGTCTCCAAAAACCGTGTGAGGGATCAATTCAGATCTCATGTAATATGATATAGGGCAAAAGCTCACTCAAGTTTGTTCAAGGGAACTTGATTGACCAAATGGTTCAACGGCCATCTTGGATGACCTCGTTTTCGCAAAAAACAACTTCTTACCCAGAACCACTGAAGCGATCTGGCGGAAATTTGTGATATATGATTAGGGACTAAGGGCCATTAAAGTTTGTTCAATAGAAGTTAATCCATCAAAAAAACTGGCGGCTATGGGCCTATGCATATATAGCGTGTTTGGCGGCCATATTGGATTTTTTTATTTGATTGATTTTGAGGCTGAAATTGGTTTTATATGTGTTTTTGCGTATTGTGTTTTCAAATTTACCATTTTCGAGACAGTTGGATAAACGGTTTAGCGACTATCTTGGACCATTTACCCGCCAAAATCTTCCATACTAAAGCAATGTGAAATTAAAAATGTATTTTCGCGCCATCTTGGATTTTGGTCGATTTTTAGAAATGTCTTTGAAGATCTTCTCCAAAACCGCTCGGGGGATCAATTCAAAACACATGAAATATCATCTAGGGCAAGAGCTGCACCAGGTTTGTTCAAGGGAACTTGATTGGCCAAATGGTTTGGCAGCCATCTTGGATAAGTTATTTTTTGCCAAAACAACTCCATCCAGAACCACTGAGCGGATTGGGCCGAAATTTGGGAGATATGATTAGGCACTGAGTGCCATTAAAGTTTGTTCAAAGGAAGGAGCTTAGTCAGAAACACGGCAGAAGTGGACCAATCAAAATGTAGCGTGTTTGGCAGCCATATTGGACATGCAAAAATGTCCACAAACTCATTTAAAAGACTACTAAACCACCCACAAACAATTTTGACAAAAATGCACAGTTTTCCAGGTGAGCGACACAGGCCCCTTGGGCCTCTTGTATAAAGCTTATGTCGTGGTGACCGTTGGTCGTCCGTCCATCCGTCAACTTTTCCTTTAAACGACTTCTTCTCAAGAACCGCTGGGCCGATTTCAATTATATTTGGCAGGAAGCACCCACCCTTAGGGTATAGGGATCCAAGTTTGTTCAAATGAAGCCGATCGGTCAATTTGGCTGATGGCCATCTTGGATTTTGGCTGATTTTTAAAAACGTCTAAAAATCTCCGAAACCGCTTGAGGGATTGAAGGAAACCTCATAAAATATGATCTAGGGCAAGAGCTCAACCAAGTTTCTTCAAGGGAACTTAATTGGTCAAATGGTTCGGCGACCATCTTGGTTGACCTAGTTTTAGTGAAAATGACTTCTCCAGAACCGCTGAAGGGATCAGGCCGAAATTTAGCAATTAGGATTAGGGACTAAGGGTCAGTAAAGTTTGTTCAAGAGAAGTTGGTCCGTCAAAAAACATGGCCGCCGTGGGCCAATCACAATATAGCATGTTTGGCGGCCATATTGGATTTTTGTATTTGATTGATTTTGAGGCCGAAATTGGTTTTATATAGGTTTTTGGGTATTCTGATCTCAAATTTGCAATTTTCGAAACTGGTATAAACATTTTCCCGCCAAAAGCTCTCATACTAAAGCAATGGGAAATTAAAAATATGTTCTTGAGAACTGCTGGGCCGATTTCAATTATATTTGGCATGAATCATCCTTAAGGCATAGAGATTCAAGTTTCTTCAAACGTACATGATCGGCCAATTTGGCCGGCGACCATCTTGGATTTGGGCCGATTTTTAGAAATGTCTAAAAATCTCCAAAACTGTTTGAGGGATCTAGGGCAAGAGCTCACCCATGTTTGTTCAAGGGAACTTGATAGACCAAATGGTTCAGCGGCCTTGAATGACCTCGTTTTCGCAAAAACAACTTCGTTCCCAGAACCACTGAAGTGATCAGGCGGAAATTTGTGATATGTGATTAGGGACTAAGGGCCATTAAAGTTTGATCAAGAGAAGTTGATCCATCAAAAAAACTGGCCGATGTAGGCCTGTCAATATATAGCGTGTTGGTGACCATATTGGATTTTTTTTATTTGATTGATTTTGAGGCTGAAATTGGTTTTATGTACATTTTTGAGTATCCTGATCTCAAATTTACAATTTTCGCAACTGTTGGATGAACGGTTTGGTGGCCATCTTGGATCATTTTCTCGCCAAATTTCCCATACTAAAGCAATGGGAAATTTAAAATGTCTTCTCGAGAACTACTAGGCCAATTTCAATTATATTTGGCATGAAACATCCTTAGGGTGTGGAGATTCAAGTTAGTTCAAACGAAACCGATCAGCCAATTTGGCCGGCTGCCATCATGGATTTTGGCCGATTTTTATGAACGGCTTTAAAAAACTGCGAAACAGCTTGGTGGATTGAAGGAAACACCATGAAATATGATCTAGGGCAAGAGCTGAACCAAGTTTGTTCAAGGGAACTTAATTGGTCCCATGGTTCGGCGGCCATCTTGGTTGACCTAGTTTTAGTGAAACGACTTCTCCAGAACCGCTGAAGGGATCAGGCCGAAATTTGATGAGGACCATTAAAGTTTGTTCACGGGAAGTTGATTCATAAAAAAAACATGGCCAATCAAAATATAGTGTGTTTGGCGGTCATATTGGATTTTTTATTTGATGGATTTTGAGGCTGAAATTGGTTTTATATATGTTTTTGGTCATTTTGATCTCAAATTTGCAATTTTTGAAACTGTCAGATAAACGGTTTGGCATATTGGATCATTTTCCCGCCAAAAGCTCCCATAATAAAGCAATGGGAAATTTAAAATGTCTTCACGAGAACTACTGGACCGATTTCAATTATATTTGACAGGAAGCATCCCTATGTTGAGATTCGAGTTTGTTAAAACGAAGCCGATCGGCAAATTTAGTGGGCGTCCATCTTAGATTTTGGCCGATTTTCTAGAAACGTCATTAGAAATCTCGAAATCGTTTGTGGAATCAATTCAAGACTCGTGAAACATCATATAGGGCAAAAGTCTAAATTTGTTTAATAGCCATCTTGAATGACCTAGTTTTCACCAAAAAAACCCTCCAGAACCTCTACTTATACCCAATCGCCTTTCTAGTTTAAATGCCTATGTTCTAGGAGAGCGATACAGGCCCAAGGGACCCCTTGTTCCAAGCTATAAAAAAGCTATAAAATGACATAATAAATAATCATATCTGATTAAAATCATGCCTTTGATTAAATTTAATTGCAGCGTGACTCGCGTTACAGTAAAAGGACAACATAAAAATCCTATTTGTTTCCATTGCAATTTCTCCTAAGACAAAACACAACCGAAATATAATAAATACAATCAGTAGTCTTGCTAATAAATGAGGTTTGAAAAATTATTGAGTGAACTGAAATTCTACAAACAACAAGTAAAAATATTATATAATCAGCCTGACTCGCGTTACTGTGACTCAGGTTACACAATGTCCACTAACATAAAATAATTTACTAGGCACTTCAGCTTGAGGAAAAGATTTAACTTCCTTAAAAGTTGTACTTTGTATGAAAATCCTCATGCAGTGTCACTTATAAGTTAGTAATTGAGAAAGTCAAAATGTCCATGGTACTTTATAATGAAGGGTGGCTTCAGTCTTTCAGCCAGCTTTTTCTGTGAGTAGAATATCTCATCTGAGGAAGTGGGGCATTTCCAAAGATTGGCCGCTGGTACCATGACAAAAACCTGATGGTCATCAGCCTCAATTGCTTTAATCATTAATGTCTCCTAGATAAATGATACCGCCATACTCAGCAGTGCACCAGTCTCCTATAGAAATGCTACAGTGGAATCTTCGAAGATCTTAGCTAGAGTCAATGCTTTATTAATTGTATCAATTTTCAAATATGTTATTTCAATAACTGTAATGCTACTTGCACTCAAAGTCACTGAAACTGGCCACAGGATGGATCTTTCTGTTTGTTACTCAATTGCATACTGCACACTTTACAGCACAACCTATGCCATCCACATGGCCTGTTCTGTGTGAAGTGGCAAAGAAATTTCAAGTTATTTGTACATCATAATTCTCACAGAGCAGTTTCAGTGCAACCAAGATTAATATGTTTTTGAATTGAGAAGTTGGACCATCTAAAAAATCCTTATTTTTGTAACTCGCATTACATTACTACACTAATATAATTTATTACCATTTCCTGAATAAACTAGGATAGATATTGGAATTTTACCAATGAAAATCTAAGAGACCAATATGTCAAGATATAGTTTCAGTATAGAATTTAAGTTCACTCCCAATAATTTTTAAAGCCACATTTCATAGCAAGACTAGTCAGCATTAGACATGCACTGAATACAATGTCCATAAAATGCCACTCGGCATTTAAACCTTTTACTGTTTTTACTTATTTTTCTGCCTTGGGTTAGTGTCCAATACTCTTGCCATATCTACAGTGTCTAATCATTTAAGACTTTTTTACAAGAAAGTTGATTGTAACTCACGTTACCATATACCCTATTTTCTCTGACTCGCTTTACATGTGACTCGCGTTACCAAAGTTCAGTTCTCAACGCCATAGCATATGTAGACCAGACATAGATATAGTTGGTATCATTTTGTGAGATATCAAAAACAGGAGGAAACTATAATTTACTATCTCAGTTCATCAGTGGTTATTTGTGTAGAAAGAAAAAATCCTTATTTAGGTGACTCACGTTACATGACTACACTATCATAATTTATTACCATTTCCTGAATAAAATAGGATAGATGTGTGAATTTTACTTAGTGTATTTAGTCTAATTTTCCCGCCCCTCCCAATTATACCGCCCCCCCATGTTTTTGAGAACGGTAAAAAAAAGCAAATTACCAGTAGTAAGAAATAATAAATCTTCCGCTGTCATCTAGTCTTCAAAGAAGAAAAACATCCAGAACAAATGAAACATGCAGCAACATTTTTGTCATTTTCGTGAATACATGCGCAAAAAGATCTTTTTTCGTTAGCTCATCCTGTCGTTCAATGACAGAGTGCTTAATGCTGTTGTTGAATTGGCATTAAGATACGGCTATAAATTTCCTAATGTATCGCTGAGCGCATCACAAACGCGCCTCCAATCAATTCGACCAATGCCTAAATTGTTTCTGATCAGTATCTTGCAGTTCATTGATAGAGCTGCTAACGTGAATTATGCGTCGAGATACGGATATGGCATACTTTTCGATGTGTCAATGAACGCATCACAAACGCGTCTCCATCCAATTTAACAACGAATAAATCATTTGTTCCTAACTTCGCTAAATGTCACCTTTATGTCGTAAATAAAGCCTCTGAATAAATCTAATGTGAAACGATTAGTTTTTATGAATATTTGGGCAAATTTAGCAGAAATTGCATGGAATACTATAATTAAATAGTGATTCAAGGTGACTGAGAAAACTGTTCTAATTTCATGGTATATTTTTAAAACTTTTTCCACCCTAATTAACCCACCCCCCTTTGGTGACCACTACCCGCCCGGCGGTATAATTGGAATAAATACAGTGAAAATCTATTAGACCAAGGTGTGAAGACATAGTATCAGTATAGACAGCCCAAATGCACAAGAAAATTAGGCTGTGTGAGGCAACTAATTATTGATATACCTAATAAATGAAATTTTGTAAATTATAGCACCTATGACTAATAAAATCGGTTTTCATAAAATTTAGTCTTCAACCGTTGAAACATTTTTTTACACGTGTTGAGGCATGCAAATCGAAAGTTTTCTGAAAGTGTATAAAATTTTTTTTCAAACATTTGCCCCTATTTTCATGGACATGTCCTTTAGCAGTCATCTTGGATGACCTAGTTTTCATGAAAATGACGTCATCTCCAACTGCTGAACGGATTTAGCTGAAATCTGGGAAATATTAACCCTTTAATGGTCAAATTTGGTCAAGAAATGTTAAATATCTGGCTATTGAATGTCCATTTACAGGCCAAGAGAATACAATCTTTGAAAATTTAACACTGGAATGACTGGCTCTGTTATTGATCCAGTCATTTCAACGGTAAATTTTTAAAAATTGTATTATCTTGTCCTGTAAATGTATATTCCACAAGACCAAACAGAGGCTGGTTATGACCATTAAAGAGTTAAGAACTAAGGGCCATTAAAGTTTGTTCAAGAGAAGTTGATACATAAAGAAACATGGCCGCTGTGTTCTTGTAACAATTCTTCTCAACTCCTTAAGATAATAGGATTATACTTAAAGCTGATGGTCTTTCTAGTTGAAATGCCTATATTCCAGTGAGTGGTACAGGCCCCTTGAGTGTCTTGTTGAATTGCTAGCCAAGCACACAATTAACTGGCTGTCAATATTTTACTATGTAGGTAGAGTGAGTATAGGCATATACCCAAACTTGGATACATGCCTCCTAATGATGACACGACATCACGCAATCATGTTGCTGTCAAAAGGTCAAAGGTCAAGGTCATCCATCTGTCAGGTTTTGCTTAAAGACTACTACTCATTGACTGCTTTGGTGAATTTCAACCTAATTTGGCTGGAATGACCCTATTGGTGTAGGCTTCAGAACTTGAATACAGAATTTTTAATGGTCAATTTTTTGGATCAAAATTCAAGATTTTATGAAAAATTTACTGGAAATTGTCAAAACGCTACTACTTCTTATTAACCACTTGGCGGATTTCAACCTAATTTGGCTGGAAGGACCCTAATGCTTTCGCATGTGTACAGGATTTTGATTGGTAAATTTTTGTGTGTGAAAATCTAATTTTATGAAGAATTGTCAAAGCGCTACTCCTCATTAACCGCTTGGAAGATTTCCGCTTACTTTGACTGTTAGGACCCTATGGGACTATCATAGGCTTCAAAACTTGTATACAGAAGTTTGATTGGTCGAGTTTTTTGGTGAAAACCTTATATTTTATGAAAAATTTACCGGAAATTATCATAACACTACTCATTAATCGCTTGGCGGATTTCAGCTTACATGTACTTTGGCTTGGAAGGACCCTATGGGGCTAGGCTTCAGAGTTTGTGTACAGAATTTTGATTGGGCAAGTTTTTTGGTGAAAACCTTAGATTTTATGAAAAATTTACTGAAAATTGTCAACGCTATTCTTCATTAATCGCTTGGCGAATTTCAACTTACTTTAGCTGGAATGACTCTATGGGTCGAGGCTTCAGAACATGTATACTGAATTTTGATTGGTCAATTAGTTTTGGTGAAAATCTTTAATTTTCTGAAAAATTTACCGGAAATTGACAAGACGCCATCATTAGCCGCTTGACAGATTTCAACCAAAGTTGGCTGAACAGACCCTATCACAGTATGCTCCAGAAAAACTATTCAGAATGTTAATGGGTCAATTTGTTTGGACGAAAATCATAAATTTTATGAAAAATTTACTGGAAATTGTCAAAATGCATCTCCTCCATAACCATTTAGTGGATTTTATCCAAATTTGGATGGAAGGATTCTATAATGGTAGGCTATAGAATTTCTATTCAGAATTTTGGTTGGTCAATATTTTGGTGGCCATTTGGATTTTTAAAAATTTTTCCAGAACCATTTAAAATGCTACTCCTTAATTAGTCGCTCTACTTCAATGAAACTTGGGTGGCATAATCCTATGGTGGTAGGCTTACACATATCAAAGGAGAATTTTGATTGCTCAATTTCTTTGGTGACTATCTTGGATTTTTCAAAAGCTATCCATTATGTCTACTGGTATTTAAATGCAAATGGTTCAAATGCTAATGGTCCAGGTTAGCGTTACAGTCCCTTGGGCTTTTTGTTATTAAGGGTATTGATAAGCCTTCTATATTTATTTTGTTTGAAGTCAAGCTTCATAGTTCAATGCAAAGTGATAAAATAGAGCTTCATGGTTGCATTGCAACCACATTTCTGGTTGTGTAATCTGATTTAAAATTTGCCATTTTTAAAATTGTCGTTTTGGTGGCCATCATGGAACTTTTTCCTGCCAAAATCTCCCGTAATAAAGCAATGGGGAATTTAAAATGGCTTCTCGAGTTAACCATTGGGCCGATTTCAAATATATTTTGCAGGAATCATTATTTCATAGATTTTGAAGCTGAAATTGTTTTATATAGGTTTTTGGGTATGCTGATTTCAAATTTCCACTTTCGAAACTCGAATAAATGGTTTGGCGGACATCTTAGATATTTTTCCAGCCAAAAAATCCTATACTAAAGCAATGGGAAATTTAAAATGTCTTCTCGAGAACCACTGGTCCGATTTCAATTATATTTGGCAGGAATCATCTTTAAGGCATAGATAGAGATATTAATTTTGTTCAAAGGATGCCGATTGGCCAATTTGGCCGGTGGCCATCTTGAATTTTAGCTGATTGTTAAAAACGTCTTTGAACCTCACTTGGGAGATCGATTCAAAACTCATGATATATCATCTAGAGCAAGAGCTGAATGAATTTTGTTTAATTGGCTAAATTGTTTGATGGCCTAATTTTTGCGAAAACAACTTCTCCAGAACTGCTGAACAAATCGTACCTAAATTTGGGAGATATGAGAAACTTTGTATTCCAACGCTAGGGGATACCAGGGTAGTGTCATCTCAAACAAAATTGAAGTGTCAGAAACCAAACAGCACCTTATGCATCAATCAACAAAAAGCGAAAGCTTTCCTTAGCACATACACACACCTTAAATGTACTAGTCATCTGAAAGCATACTGCTCCACTAGAAATGTCTTCTTGGGAAGCACAGGGCTGATTTCAAGTATAGAGATACAAGTTTGTTCAAACTAAGCCGGTTGGCCACTTTTGGCTTGTGGCCGTCTTGGATTTTGGCCGATTTTTTTTTTTTTAGAAACGCCTAAATTAACATGTTTAAAAATCTTCTCCAAAACGCTTGCGGGATCGATTCAAAACTCGTACAGCATCATCTAGGGCAACAGCTGAACCAAGTTTGTTCAAGTGAAGTTGTTTGGCCAAATGTCCAAATGTTTCGGTGGCCATCTTGGATAACCTAGTTTTTGTGAAAACAACTCTCCAGAACCGCTTAATGGATCGGCTCATAATTTGAGATAATATTATGGACTAAATGCCATTAACGTTTGTTCAAGGGAAGTTGATATGTAAAAAAATGGCCGCCATTGGCCAATCAATATGTAGTGTGTTTGGCGGCCATATTGGATTTTGACGACGAAATTGGTCCATCTTGCATATTTTTCTTCCCAAACGCTCCCATACTATTAAAGAAATAGGAAATTTTTAATGTCTTCTCGAGAACCACTGGGCCGATTTCAAGTATATTTGGCAGGAAGTGTCCTAAGGACAGAGATCCATGTTTGTTCAAATGAAGTCGATCGGTCAATTTGCCTGGCGACAATCTTGGATTTTGGACGATTTTTAGAAACTTTAAAAAACCTTTTCAGAATCTGCTTTGGGGGGTCGATTCAAAGCTCATGAAATGTCATCTATGGCAACAGCTGAAGCGAACCTGATTGGTGTAATGCTGTAGTGGCCATCTTGGATGTTTGGTAGTTTTCGTGAAAACGACCACAAAAGCGTTGTGGATCGGGGTGAAATTTGTGAGAGATGCTTAGGCACTATGGGCCATTAAAATTTGTTCACGTGAAGTTGATACGTATAAAGAAACATGGCCACTTTGTTCTTGTTAGCTCACCTAGCCAGAATCGCCAAGTGAGCTTATTCTGTGGCAACCATTCGTCGTCTGTCTGTCTGCCCGTCAACTTTTTCTTTAGACTGTCGGCTGGCCGTCCATCCATCCGTCAACTTTTCCTTTGGACGACTTGTCAAGAACCACTAGGCCGATCTCAGTTATATTTGGCAGGAAACGTCCTTGGAGCATAGAGCCAAGTTTGTTTAAAGGAAGCTGATCCGCCAATTTGGCCGGCAACCACCGAGGAATATGGCAAATTTTAGAAATTTCTTTAAAAATCTCTGAAACCGCTCGGGGATCGATTTAAACATCAGGAAATATCATCTAGGCGATGAGCTGAACCAAGTTTGTTCAAGGGAACTTGATTATCCAAATAGTTCGACGGCCATCCTGAATGACCTAGTTATCACGAAAACGACTACAGAACCGTTTAATGGATCGGGCCAAAATTTGAGAGTTATGATTAGGGACTAAGGGGCCATTAAAGTTTGTTCAGGGGAAGTTGATGCGTATAAAAAAAATTGGCTGCTGTGGGCCAAAAAAATGTAGCGTGTTTTGTGTCCATTTTGGATTTTTTTATTTGATTGATTTTCAAGCCGAAATTGGATTTAAATATAGGTTTTTGGGTGTTCTGATTTCAAATTTACCATTTTCGAAACTGTCGCATAAATGGTTTGGCGATCATCTTTTTCCCGCCAAAAACACCATACTAAAGCAATGGGAAATTTGTAATTGTCTTGAGAACCACTGGTCCATATAGTATATTTGGCAGTAAGCATCCTTAGGGCATAGAGATCCAACTTTGTTCAAACGAAGCCGATCGGCCAATTTGGCCAGCGACCATCTTAGTTTTTGACCAATTTTTAGAAAGGTTTTTAAAGATCTTACTTCGAAACCGCTTAGGTGATCGATTCAAAACTCATGAAATATCATCTAGCTTGATGGAACAGATCAGGCCGAAATTTGGGAGATATGATCAGGGACTAAGTGCGATTAAAGTTTGTTCAAGGGAAGTTAATATGCCAAAAAGAGGTTTGTATATGGAGGCCATATTTGAATTCTTTATTTGATAGATTTTGAACCCGAAATTGATTTTGGTTTCTGTTTTTACATATGCCGATTTCAAATTTGCTAGTTGGTGCCCGTCTTGGATTGTTTTCCTGTCAACATTGCCAAAACCTCCCATGGGAAATTCTAATTTGTCTACTCCAGGGACAAAATGCATTCTTGTTCTTGTTGCAATTCTGGCACAACCGAGGGTTTCTATTTATATTGGATGGCCTTTCTAGGTGAAATGCCTATGTTCCAGGTGATCAATACATGCCTGCGTTTGGTTGGACCTCTTGTATTTCACTCCAGAACAGAATATGTCTATGATCCCGGCAAACCTAGTGTAATTCAGTACATCACTAAAATTCTAGAACTTTTCCTTATTAAAACCAATAATAACCATTCGGCCAATACATTTTGTATTTCCGAAAAAGTTGGTCCCGATCCCAGGGTGATTCATAATAAGGAAAAATTAGTTACCTCTCCAGGATGTAGAAATTGTTTGGGTGTAGCTTTCGTGACCATCTCGGTCACTTCTTCAGCACTAACCGACAGTCGCTGGCAACGTCACTCTGGTCAGATCTTGTGGAGTCACGTGACAGCATGGACTGGTAGACTACTGGTATATGGTAGCCCTCGTCTCTTCATGGTTGGTTGATGCTTGTAGATTTCTATGGCCTCTTTAACCTTCCGTTTGAATAAGTTGGTCTCAATGTTGATGACCGAGGCACTGCGGGCGGGGATGATGTGGCCAGTGGATTCTGTATGTTCTGCCACAGCTGAGTCAAACGGAAGGTTAAAGAGGCCATAGAAATCTACAAGCATCAACCAACCATGAACAGAGACGAGGGCTACCGTATACCAGCAGTCTACCAGTCCATGCTGTCACTTGACTCCACAAGATCTGACCAGAGTGACGTTGCCAGCGACCGTCAGTTAGTGCTGAAGAAGTGACCGAGATGGTTACGAAAGCTACACAAACAATTTCTACATCCCGGAGAGGTAACTAATTTTTCCTTATTAAAAAATACATTTTGTGTTCTTTTTTTGCTAATTAGATTTTAGACCAAATAGGCTGAAATCCCTAAATGTAAGTAAGTACATGCTATACATGTAGGCTCAAGAACTTGAAGTATTTTGTGGTATTTAGGCAGCTGAGCATCAAGGCCTTTCGGCCTCTTGTTGTTTTGTGTTCTGTTCTGTTTTGTATTATGATACATACTATGATCAACCAGTTACTTTATTCAATTCATGGTGCCTCAGTTAATATAAATCATTTAACCCTTTAATCCTCGAATTTGTTCAAGAAAATTTCAATTTTCTGAAATAAAATGTGAATTTGTAGCCTAAGAGAAGACTATTTTTGAAAATTTACCACAGGAATGAGTGGCTCGGTTATCGAGCCAGTCATTCCTGTGGTAAACTGTCAAAAATAGTCTTCTCTTGGGCTGCAAATTTACATTTCTCAAGAGCACTGTAGAAGATGTTTTTGGCTGATATAAGTGTTAAACCTTAACACTCTGATGTCAATATTTTATCTTTTACCATGTCAGTAGCAACGAAACAGGTGTACATTTTTCAACAATTTTGGTGCATCATCCACCAAATTTGTTGAAAACTGCACACCAGTTTAATCTGTTAATTTAATTTGAAAATTTAAAAATCTGACATCAGTGTGGTAAGGGTTAAAGGGCTCACGCTGAAGAACACGTTGTCGGTACTTCAGAATATGTAGAAAACTCATCGACTACTGGTGCATGCTCATTTCTTTATTATGCAATTCTTGCAAATTTTGCTAAAATTTATGCGGTTCTGGTGTGCAATTTTGGTTTCAGGATGCGACGTAGACCATATGATGAACCGTTTGATCGTCCAAGACATAGTAAGCCTCCTAGACCTGACTTTGGCCGTGATAGTAAGTACATGTATCTCATTATTACCACCTCAGCTGCACTGAATGGATAAGCGAGTTTATACCAATGCGACCATCCATCGTCTGTATGTTTTCTATCTATCTGTGTGTCTGTCTGTCTGTCTGTCTGTCTGTCTGTCTGTCTGTCTGTCTGTCTGTCTGTCTGTCTGTCTGTCTGTCTGTCGGTTGGATGGCTGGTCGGTCGGCTGGCCGGTGAGTCGGTCAAATTTTTGACAATTTTGTCAAAGCTGCTTATGTCAGAACTATAGCGTGTTTGCACTTGTTTTTTGCAATTTACTAAAAAATCTGAAATTCAACCAAATTTTGTAGAAAGCATTCTTAGGTCATAGATATTCAAAACTTTCAACAATAGACGATTTCTGTGATTCGCTGATTAAATGTACATGCGTCTTTAAAAACTTCTAACTGTTTGGCCAATAGATGTGAAGCTCCAGAAACATCATCTATTCTAGGACAATAACAGTGTAACGTCATCTTTATGTAAGAGAATCGGATTTGTCAATTTGTCCGCCAACCCTCTTAGATGACCTAGTCTTCGCCAAATAGCTTCAACTGTTGAAGGGAATGATCCAAAATTGTGGATGTTAAATTAGGGAAGCTGAGTGATAAAAAATGACCACCATTGATCCATCGACATTGAATTTTGGTTAGTTAATGGCCTTGACATGACATGGAGCTGTGTGTGCAGCATGGGTGAAAAGACAATCATCTGCTAACCACTGCGCAGTGGTTAGCAGATCACTGTGTTTTCACCCATGCTGCGTAACTCTAATCCTACTTTCCCACATCGATCACACCTTCAAGAATGGGAATTGTGTATATGTATGAAACCTGCACAACCATAGTTATTAGTACTTTGTTCCATTTTACATGATGTCTGTTATGGTGGTGTTAAAACTGAAAAGATCTCAGTTTGACAAAGCAACATTAACTAGTTAACAAGCGGTGCCATTACTTGTACTCACTGATTGTTTAGTAAGTCTCTGATATCAGGTGAGCAGTTAGTGTCACCATGGCGCTGTCTCTTGTGAGATGCCTACATAAGATGTGTATGTGTATAGACTGGACCTTGCTGAACTACATATCTGAGAGCCTGGTTTAATAATCTGCATCATAGCTATCAACATTACTCTCATTTGACACTGATGCGCTATGTAGTCTCTGTGTAAATGTGTTGATAGAAGGGTCATTCCATACCAAATCACCCAGAATATAAAAATCTTCCCGGGTGACCATCTCATTTTTTATTAAATTTCACCCAGATGCACATATATGGAAATGATGCATGCATGCAAAATTTCATTGCAAAATTCCAATTGGTTTTGAAGTTATGGTTGATTGATTTTAGGGGGCGTGGCACTTTTTTGCACTCGCGAATCCAGTGAGTTGTTTGGAAGGATCTTTAAACGCTGATTACATTCTTAATATTTATCCATTCAAAAACAATTTTTAGCAGATTTCAGTGAACCAGTACTACCTGACTCTTTATCACAAACACTAAATGTAAGTTGTTTTGAAGTATGTACATATAGGTGTTGCTGTGGAAGAAAGCTTATGTGAATCAGGTACAATATTAAAGTGTGGCAGGTGTCCACATAACAGATGAGAACAAAAAATCTGAAAATTTGGCCTTCATATTAGGGATGGTTTACCCATGTGGGCAATTACCTATCATCAGGAGCTTTGAATATGATTAACATACATATATTAGCTGTATATGTACCAAGTTATAACTTTGTGGCTCAATTCCTTTAACCATAAATAAAGTTCGATATCTACCCTGTTTTCGAGAAATCGAACCAACCAAAATGAAGTGTTAATTAACGTATCAACACTTTCAAACCAAAAATACATTTATTTATACATTGCTCTATCAATTATCAATGCCTCAATCACAGGCATTCACATCTACATACCACATGCAATGTAACTTACTAACAATATAAATAAATGCTTAGAAAAACTCACACGGTCGTGAATGCAAATATTACAAAAATGCTGGTAATTTCTGTTGAATCTGCATGTAATCTTGCGGTGAAAGTTTATAATATCGAGCACTATGCCCTTGTAGTTCCGGAGCACCAATCAAGCAAATGATATGTTGAAATGGTACCCAGCATTGATCCTTTCGTGAAACTGAAGGCCAGGAGAGAAATCCTTTACTGGAGCGTTTCATACAGTCAACAAGTACATCACTCTGTTCATCAGACCGCTCAACAATACTTCCAACATACCATTCCTTGTCATACATACATGCTACATATTTTCCAGGTTGCAACCGATCATGATGTTGAGAATCAGGCAGGATACTATGAAGTGATGATGGCTGTTTCTCACCAAGGGTGCCCATAGTAAAATCACTATCAGCTGAGATCCGTTTCATCTTCAATTCGACTTCGGATACAGGAATAAAGCAATGATGCGACCAGGCGCCTGAAAGAGTCTTTACTGAATCAAATCGTGAAGTTAATTCAAACCTGGCTGCATTATCTGCAACATCGTTATCAGAAACAAAGAAAGATTTAAAAGCCTTTACCTTCCTGGAATTTGGCTTTGGTTCTTCAAGTTTTGGCAGGTCGCCATTTTGAACCTATTTCTTCTATCAGTATTAAGCTTTTAACTCTCAAAGCTGTTTTTCTTGTTGCTGCTGCCTCTGCTAGAAGACGTTCAGAGATTCATGGGTCATTCCATATCAAATCACCCAGAATATAAAAATCTTCCCGGGTGACCATCTCTGATTTTTATTAAATTTCACCCAGATGCACATATATGGAAATGATGCATGCATGCACAATTTCATTGCAAAATTCCAATTAGTTTTGAAGTCCTTGTCATACATACATGCTACATATTTTCCAGGTTGCAACTGATCGTGAAGTTAATTCAAACCTGGCTGCATTATCTGCAACATCGTTATCAGAAACAAAGAAAAATTTAACCCCAGGAATGTGTTCTGAAGCCCAGTTATACATTTGAGTTGCAGTCAAAATGTGATCCTTTACTGTTGCCTGCAAGCTGGCTCGAGCGACTAGGCGTTTCACAGTTCCCCCAATGCCATCACAGGGGCTTTTCCCATGGCTAGTTGCAAAGAAATGCCATTCTGCATCAAGTCCATGGTCATTTTGGTGGTGACATAGATTGCTAAAGTTCTTGAAATTTTTATACTGATCAGCTGCTCCATCACTGAAATATATGATCTTCTTAACGGATGGTAGCATGGTCTTAAGATGTGATATCATGGTTGAGATAAATGAATGCACAGTAACAGTGTCATGCTTTAGGCAATCTGAAATAATACAAATATTCAAACATTTTAATTCTCCCTCAGATCTGTAATATACCACAAATGGGTGAAGTGTAGCTTGAGTGTTGTCCCAGTGGTGGCCCTGCACCACGTCTTGAACAATGAAGCTGTAGTTTTCAGCGAAGTCCAACAAGACAACAGCGTCACTTGGAGCGAGATCTTCCTTCAGCGTGCTAATGTAGCTGGATTGTGCTTTGGCTATGAAGTGGTGTTGACGAAGACATCAAATGCAACACTGGCTATCTGTATGAATTCCTGAAGTGATACTGTTAAACTTACAAGCTTAGTAGTTCTCTCTGTGTGAACCCACTCTTTATACACAACATCATCATCAGAGTCAAAATCATGCGAGTTAAACAAATCTGATAAGTAATCATGAATGGCATCTTTACCCGGACAGGATTCACAAAGATGGAACATACAGTTGCGGTTTTCTGTACTACACACTATTTTTCCGAGAATATCCTTGTAGTCATTGTTTTTAGGTCAGTGACATTTTGCAATTTTTCAAAACTTTTACCACTTGTAGCCCGATTGATGTGAAACTCGAGCCATTCACTATCGGTGACAAAGCTTTGTTAAAATGAGCAAAATTCATCAATTAGTACAGCAGTTGAAACAGATTTTGGATCACCTGAGGAAATCGGAGCAAGATTTGGGACTCAGTTCTTTTAGGGGAAGTTAATTTCTAAGAGAAAATGAATATCAGAATTGAGAGGATGGCCTAGGGCCTAGACAGCCACCCATTATTCATCTGTCGATCACCCATCAACCTTTTTATTTAGGAGACTGTTAAAAAACCACTGGGAGTATTTCAACAAAATTAGGTAGGATCATCATTGTGTCATAGAGATTCAGGATTGGTCAGCGAACATCTTTGATTCTGTGCTATTGGAGACCGTAAGTTCGACAGGCTATACCTGCGATGTAGGCGGCTTTGGAACACCTGAGGAAATCGGAGCAAGATTTGGGACTCAGTTCTTTTAGGGGAGGTTAATTTGTAAGCGAAAATGAATATCAGAATTGAGAGGATGGCCTAGGGCCTTGACAGCCACCCGTTATTCATCTGTCGATCACCCATCAACCTTTTTATTTAGGAGACTTAAAAAACCACTGGGACTATTTCAACAAAATTAGGTAGGATCATCATTGTGTCATAGAGATTCAGGATTGGTCAGCGAACATCTATACCTGCGATGTAGGCGGCTGTGCCAGAAATGTAAAAGATTTTGACAGGCAGACTGACTAAGCAACAGTTGATAGACCAAACATATATGCTAGTTTTGAGTCATAATGAAAAGTCCTCACCTATATACTGTTGCATTGAGTGATCTAAAATTTACTGGATTTTATCTATAGGCCATGTAGATAGATTCAAGCTTGTTCTAAAGAAGCAAACATCAACAGGCTTAGCAGCCAAATTGATGACATGCTTGTTTACAGAATCCACTGAGCATGTTTGACATTTATTATATTTGACATTTGAGTGTATTTGCCACTGAGTATATTTGACACTTAGCATATTTGACCCGGATTGTTATTAGCTCACCTGGTGAGAATGGCCAAGTGAGCTTATGCCATGGCGACCGTCCGTCATCCATCTGTCCTGCGTCCATCAACTTTTTCTTTAAACGACTTCTTATGAACCAGTGGGCCGATTTCAGTTATAATTGGCAGGAAGCATCCTTAGGGCATAGAGATCCAAGTTTGTTCAAACGAAGTCGATCGGCCAATTTGGCCGGCGGCCATCTTGGATTTTGGCCGATTTTAGGAAATGTCGTTAAAAATCTTCTCCGAAACCGCTTGGGGGATTAATACAGACCTCATGAAATATGATCTAGGGCAAGAGCTGAACCAAGTTTGTTCAAGGGAATTTGATTGGTCAGATGGTTCGACCGCCATCTTGCTCGACCTAGTTTTAGCGAAAACGACTTCTCCAGAACCGCTGAAGGGATGGGGCTGAAATGTGGCAGATATGATTAGGGACTAAGCGCCAATTAAGTTTGTTCAAGGGAAATTAATATGTCAAAAAACATGGCCACCGTGGGCCAATCAAAATATAGTGTTTGGCGACCATATTGGAATTTTTATTTTGATGGATTTTGAGGGTGAAATTGGTTTTATATAGTTTTTTGGTTATTCTGATCTCAAATTTGCAATTTTCAAAACTGTCGGATAAACGGTTTGACAGCCATCTTGGATAATTTTCCCGCCAAAAGCTCCCATACTAAAGCAATGGGAAATTTAAAATGTCTTATCGAGAACTACTGGGCCATTTCAATTATATTTGCCAGGCAGCATCCTTAGGGTGTAGAGATTGAAGTTTGTTCAAACGGAGCCGATTGGCCAGTTTGGCCCGTGGCCTCTTGGATTTTGGCAGATTTTTAGAAACGTCTAAAAATCTCCGAACCCGCTTGGGGAATCAATTCAAGACTCGTAAAACATCATCTAGGGCAAATGCTAATCCAAATTTGTTTAATAGCCAGCTTGGATGACCTAGTTTTCGCAAAAACAACTCCAAAACCTCTACTTATAGCCAATCGCCTTTCTAGTTTAAATGCCTATGTTCAATTGCAAAAACTCAACTCCTGAACTGCTTGATGGATTTTATCCAAATTTGGTTACAAGAATGATGGATTTTATCCAAATTTGGTTACAAGAATTCTATAGTGGTAGGCTCTAGAATATAATTCAGAATTTAGTTCTTTGATTGCCATCTTGGAATTTTTAAAATTTTCCGGAACCATTTAAAACGCAACTCGTTAATTAATGGCCTGATTTTATCGAAACATTGGTGGAATGATCGTCTGGTGGTAGGCTTCAACATATCAATAGAGAATTTAGTTTGGTCTAATTTTGTTGGTGGCCATCTTGGAATTTTCGAAAATAATCCATCATGTCTATTTAAATGCAAATGGTTCAAACGCTAATGGTCCAGGTGAGCGTCACAGGGCGTTTGGCCCTTTTGTGTAAGCATCACAGGGCGTTTGGCCCTCTTGTGTAAACCATGTCTGTTGCCATGTTTGTGTTGGTAGTTATACTTGTGTATTATAAGCAATATGTTTATGATTAACCTTTTAATGGTCAAGCCGGCCAAAACCGGCCTCTGTAGTGGTCTTCAGGAATGTTCATTTGCAGGCCAAGAGTTGACTGTCTTTGGAAATTTATCACTGGAATGCCTGGCTTGATAACCGAGCCATCATTCCAGCAACAAATTAAAAAAAATTGTCACCTCTTGGCCTGCAAATGGACATTCAATAAACAACCATTTAGAGTTTCGTAACTAAACTTGACCATTAAAGGGTTAAACTCAATTATTAATTTATCAGCAATAATCAACATATAAGAATGAATCTATTTTGCAGGTTTCTTCAGAAACAGACCTGACCGGTAAGTGAAAAAACTCAAATACATTAAGTCTCTCTAGTGTCAACTTAGTAGTCTCTTAACCCTTTAACACTTATATCAGCCAAAAATGGCTTCTGCGGTGGTCTTGCATGTGTCTTGAGAAATGTCCGTTTGCAGACCAGGAGAAGACTATTTTGGAAAATTTACCACTGGAATAACTGGCTCGATAAATTTTCAAAAATAGTCTTCTCTTGGTCTGCAAATGGGCATTTTATGAGAAAATTGAAATTTAAAAAAATTAATTTGAGGGTTAACGGGTTAATGATCAAGATGGGACAAGAAAAGCAAGAGTTTTGCTTAGTCAACGTTGATTTGCAAGCCAAGAAAACTATTTTTGAAAAACATACCAATGACTTCATTCTAGTCGTAAATTTTTGGGAAATCACTTAAAAGCATACTCTTGATTAACCACCACTGATTTCAATCAAACTCAGCTGGAGGGACCCTAACAATGTTTCCCATGGCATGTAGATTTTTTAGGTTCCATGGACCCACACCCTGAAATCTGGGGGTCCCTGGTTGAAATCTAAGGGTCCCCAGCTGAAAACTGTAATCTGGTGTTCCCAAGCAGCATTTCTCATACATTCTAAAATTAGAATGTACCATAGACTCACAACTATGAATTATGGTGGTCTTGTGATAGATTGTGTATCAATTTTTGTGCAAAAGCCTATAAAAGTACTTAGTATAACACAATTATATAAAAGATTTTCAGGGCTTCCATGTGACCACCTGCACTACTGTGGGGGGGGGGGGGGGGGTGGTGTCCCATGCTGGATTTTGGAGATATATACCCTCAAAAGGACCCTTATGAGAATCTTCATATAATAATAAAACTATAACCACCGGTAAAAAACCAGATAAATTAGAATAATTTTTAAAATGCAGTTATACCATTTATGCGACTAATGGAAGCAACCATTTTGCCTAGCGGGGATCAATTAGTGATGCTACTGGGCCTTCACGCTCTATTTTATACAGGTGAACAAATAATATCCTCTACAGCCCATCATATAATCTCAGTTATATTTGCATTATGCTGATTAACCACTACGTTCTACATGTAAAATACTGTTTAATTGTAAAACAGTTTATCTCAAAGCCGTTGTTTCAAGCGAAAGGCATGACAGGAACTGTTTCCAGTCAAACTGATTTGAAAATATTCAGCAGGTGTCACAATCATAATGCCGTAGTTTCGTAAAAAAAAGTTAACCATGAAACTTAGATTTTTGGGAATTCGGGTTTCAAATCGATTCCAACATGCATAAAAAAGTAAGGAGCTTAGCTAGAAATGTATGCCTCTATTAGAATGAAGAGTCACAAGTGTGCTGTACTTACATGTATCTATGCAGATTTGGGGGTTTTGTTCTATAACTTTGCTTCTACTTGAAGTTGATGAATCTTTGTGCGTGTCAGTCAGTCCATGTATGCATTCCGCTAACCATTGTATCCATGAATGCATCATGTACATCGCGCCAACCACCAAAATGCCTGCCATCGTGCGGTTCGATTGTATATTTGTATGATATTTGTCTAGTTATCAATGTGATTTCAGCTTTGTTTTATAGCTTTTATTAATTGTCTATCTTTACCTTTGATCTTGTTTTCAGTCGTGGTTCACCGCGATACGGCGGTGTAAGAAGGGAGACATTCATTAATGGGGTAAGGTAGTCTCGGGATGAAGGATTACAAGTGTGACAGATATAATAATACGCCAAAACTGCTTAATTCTTACAACTCTGACGTCAAAATTCTAAATTGTTAAATTAAATTAAAAGATAAACTGGTATTCATTTTTAAACAAATTTTTGTGGAAGATGGTGCTGTCGTAGACAGGAACATCGTCCACCAAAATTGTTTAAAAATGTACACCAGTTTCTTTGCTACTGGCACAATTAAAAGATAGAATATTGAGATCAGAGTGGTAAGGGTTAAGAACCGCCCCCCCCCCCCCCCTCTCTTAGAGAGCCTCCAAAACCCATATATCCTATATCAAGTTCCTAGTATTAAGGAGACTACCACCAGTCTATTCTGACTGACTGTTTGTGATCAATAAGACTGTAAAGTCTAAGAAAATGTTGCGAGACTATTGTAAGATGCCAAAAAAGTATTGTTTGGAAAATATAAAGCTGGATTGGAATGACTGGATAGCCGAGGCAGTAATTTTCCGTGGTAAATCTTCAAATATAACCTTCACTTGGCCTGTAACTGGAAATTAGCTAATTTGTAGAGATCTTAATTTTCTTGATCGGTCTTTGCCATTAAAGGGCTAAAAATATTCAATAGACTTCCATACATCATAAAGAAATATTTGCATCACCTGATTTGAAGGCATGACGGGGGAAGCGCACCCACATCTATAGAATATTATTCTTAACTCTTTAATCCTTAACTTCTCAGAGAAAATTAACAAGTGGACTTTTAATTTTTTTTAATTTACCACGAATGACTGGCTCTGACAGTTATCGAGCCATCATTGCAATGCTAAATTTTCAGAAAATAATCTTGTTCTCAAAACCACAGCAGAAGCTGTATATGACTGACCTGAGTATTAAAGGGTTAATTATTCTGTTTTACATTGCAGTCATATCCAGACTACGTGAGAGATTTCCAACAGAGACCTCCACCACAACCACCTCAGCCATATGGTCAACCTCCAGTTCATATGCATGTAAGTTAATCAATAAGCAACATTCTGTCAGCAGTATGGGAAAATAAGGTTCATGTATGCACTCACACATACCCATACATGTGCATGCATTGATATACACATGATCTCAGGCTCGCACACATACCCGCACGCACGCACGCACACGCACACCCCTCTTGTAAACTTTTAAACGCAATATTTTAAAAATTAACGTATCATGCTGAACTCGATGCTTTATTTTTAGAATTTTGCTACGGAAAATTTGCTGTTCAATTCTCTTAAAATAAATATCCCAGTATGATGCGGTATCTCCTCTTCTGGCAATAATACAGGATTTTAGCTGATGACTATTTTGAAAATAATTTGACTGCAAGCCGTTGGTGTCTCATGTTTGCAATAAAAAATGTCAAAATAGTCAACAAGCTATTACTCTCTAGTGGCTTGAAGCGTGTTTGTCAATCCATGATCTACAGACTTGACAAAGTTGCTAATGTTTGCGAAGAGAAAAAGCTTGTACAAATTAAGACCTAAAATGTTCAGCAACTTGTGTAGCGATGTTAAAATTGAAGGGTTTGTGTGCCATTCTGAAACCCAGCAAGGATTGCTAAAAAATCACAGTCCATTATAATGTCGAGAGTCACAGGTAGAATATCTCGTTCAGAGATTCCTTGTCTATTAGCCCTTTCACCGTCAAATCCCTGAAAATGTAAATTCTTTATGAATAAAACTGATCCAGTTGAATATTTTAGAATTAATTTGACTGGAAGCTGTTGCTGCCTAAGGCAGCAACATCTTCTAGTCAAATGAATTTCAAAATATTCAACAGTTTTCCCGTATGATTTTCCTAAAATTAGATATGGGAATTCATCGGTGAAAGGGTTAGCTTATGTTGACCTATGGTTCACGAACCACACGAATCCCATGCAAGCGAACCGAACCATTGTTCGTCTTCTCTTGGTTTGCGATTTTCCGAACCAGCGAATGTGCATTACAGCCCTACTGGTAATGCACGTGGGGGTGGCATGAATTACTCCAGGGGGTGTATCGAAAATCATCATCTATTACAAAATTGGTGAGCACTTATCCATAGAGTTGTATGCGTGTGAATTCATGGTGGTATTCTATGAGGATTGTATAAATAATGGTTAGAATAAACAAAATCTGCACAACATGAACATTTAACCTGATATTGGTTAAGATACTCAAAAACTGCCTCAGCAGTGGTCTTTGAGAAGGGTCATTTCACAGGCCACTAAAAGAGTATGCTAAACATTTGTTAGTGAATTGAGTGGCTTGATAACCGAGCCAGTTATTCCAGCGGTAAATTCTGAAAGTAGTGTGTAAATGGACCGATATTTTTTTAATTTTCTTAACCAACCTTGAGCATTAAACAGTTAGCCAAGCTATAATAGTGATCCATTCTGGATCTAAAAATAGAAGTCCAGTAATTAAGCTTGTGGAAGCTATATTAATTAGTTTTAACTATTAAGGCTGTAAAAAAAACCCAATTGAAATTTTTGCTCAGTGAATATCCACAGAAGATTGAAAATGTATCATTTGAATGACTGGCTTAATTATCGAATATATCATTCCAGTGCAAAAAAAATAGTCTCCTCTTAGCCTGTAAATGGGCATTCCTCAAGACAACTGCAGGTGTCGATTTTAGCCGGCTTGACCATTAACCTTTTAACACTCAAACCGACCGAAGATGGCTTCCACAGACGACTTGAGAAATGTCCATTTGTAGACCAAGAGAAGACATTTTGAAATTTTCTTGAACAAATTTGCATGTTTTAAAGGGTTAACCCTTACCACTCTGATGTCAATATTCTATTTTTTACCTAGTCAATTGCAAAGAAACTGGTGTACAGTTTTCAACAATTTTGGTGAATGATGTTGCTGTCTACGACAGCACCATCTCCCACCAAATTTGTTGAAAAATGAACACCAGTTCATCGTTTAATTCAATTTGAAAAATTAAAATTTTGACATCAGAGTGCTAAGGGTTAAAGAAGCAATAGAATAATAATAGTATGTTTGCAGTTATTAAATGTGTATTTCTACGTAGTTATTTCTTTCACATAGCCACCTGCATATGTGCACATAAATCCCATGCAACCGTATCCTGGCGCCGTTGCTACTTATGACAACCGACCACGTGATTATGGGCCACCACCAGCCACATTCTCTGGACCGCCGCCTATGAGCAGCAGACCTAGTCACGCTAGCAGATCTGAACATAAGCGATCTGTAAGTAGTGTTCATAGCTGGTAATCTTTCTCTTTAGCTGTAACTCACAATGGAGGAATCTAGTTTCTCAGTCAGTCATGACATCATAATCAACTAGGTCACATGTGGGCTGACATCATAATCAATTACATCGCGAATGACGCGGTTTAGTCTGTTTTAAATTCTTAATAGTCCGTCAAGTTGTACGAATTGTATGTCTTCTTGTTTAACAAACATTCTGTTGAGTACTGTGAAACTAATTTGCCTGGGTGCTGTTGCTAAGCAGCAGCAGCACCCAGTCAAATTAGTTTCAAAATATTCAACAGCTTGCCTGTATAGTTTTCTGGAAATTGAGAGTCAGGGAGTGCCGAGATTGATCGATCCCAACACGAGCAAGGTGTGGGTGGAGCTTAGGTAGAGATGGGCGGGGCATATCTGAAACTGGATTCCTCCATTAGTATGCTATACAGGTATAAGTTGGTCTATCACTCACTTTGTCAAATGCTGGACATTTCTGACAAAGCTGCCTATGTCGCAACTAATGTGTATGTGTCCTTGTTGTTGTATAATTAGTGCAGTGCACAGATACGTAGGTTAGAGTAGTGTGTCAGCTTTCTTGTTAATTGTAACATATTTGTTTTCTCAGTCTATCCGCTAAAACAATACGCTGGATGTCCTATTTTGTGAACATTGTATTGTTTGTCAAGAAAGTTATAATTATTCATTGCTGATTGTTCTTCAATTATCTCCTAATACTTCATAAAATTATTATGTTTTGACACTAATCATAATTAGCACTCGTGCTAATCTTCATTGACCTTCCCCACACTGAAATCTTAGTACAGTATCTTGATTTCATGGCAACAATGCAAACAAAACTGTTGAATATTTTGAAAATAATTTAACTGGGAGCTGCTGCCAGAAGTTACCTCTTGAGACCATTGACCATGGCAACAGGGTGATCATAATTTAAGCTGAATAATATATCCTTTCCAGCACTTGCAGTATGAGCGCGATGTAGACGAGTTCTTGCGTCGAACAAGTGGACAGCGGCCGCGCAGTCGAAGTCGAGAACGGCGCCGGGACAGACGATGACTCATTGTGATTTGAGAGCCAGGAACATGAATAACCTCAATAGCAGAACTCATTGCCTAGAAAAAACAGTCAATATATTAATGATCACAGGATCATGGCTCATAACTCGGAGCATATATTAACTCTTTCATGACGGAAGTCGGCCATGACCAGCCTCTGTAGTGGTCCTAAGGAATGCCCATTTGCAG
>CM067369.1:56344322-56391119 GCA_034401795.1 Chaetoderma sp. LZ-2023a
CACGACACGACGATGTTGTTGAAGAATCCGGGAACGTTCTGGGAATGTTTGCACCGAGATGCAGTTTTATGATGCAATTATGTGTTAGGTCGTGGTCTATTACCAATATCCATATCAAGGGTGATATTTGCATAAAAAAACATCTGATTTTGAAATCACAGAACTCTGGACTCATGATCCCACATTTAAATTAAAATCTGATGAATAGTAATACGCTTTAGGCGGCGGACATGTATTCGAAATGAAACGTGTTCTCTGTTTCGCCCGTGAAGCTATGGAAATGACGCTGAATATTAAATTTAAGTGTATCAGATAGTATCTTTAGATTACTGATCTCTCCCTTCCTCCTCCCCCCGCCCCCCCCCCCCCCCCCCCCTTCCCCACGCGATCCACCACCGTCTCCCTCCCTCCCTCCCCCCCCCGGCCTTTATCACTCTCTCCCCTCCCACTTTCTAATATGAATATTCACTAGGCCGGATGAAATCACAGACTCGGCTTGTGCCCTATAGCCTCGAACTTTTTTGTGGCTTAATTTATTAGAACGGGTCAAATGTTATACCGAGGTGACCAATCACGATGGCCTAGGTAGTGTGTTGAAAGCGGCTAAAGCTCGTGAGTTAATTTTCATGTCATTCGGTTGAAAAAGCAAGATTAAAAAGGTTTACGATTAAGACGAAGATAGTCGAGGAATTTGTTAGTGAACAATTCTGAAGAGCTTATGAAAGGTGAACAAGGAAATCAGAAAATTCATGGATAATAATTATTATACGCACCTCACCCCATGGCATGGTGACCGTCCGTCGTCCATCTGCCCGGCTTCCGTCCGTCAACTTTTGCTTTAAAACGCTACTCCTGATTAACCGCTTGACGGATTTAAACCTAAATTGGCTGGAAGGACCCTATGGCGGTAGGCTTCAGAACCTGTATTCAGAATTTTGATTGGTAAATTTTTTCAGCGGGTCTTGAATTTTCAGAAATTGGAAATCATTTAAAACGCCGCATCTCATTAACTGCTTGGGCAATTTCAACCAAGCTTAGCTGGAAGGATAGCGGAGGTATGTTTCAGAGCTTGTACACAGAATTTTGATTGGTCTATTTTCCGCCGGCCATTTTGGATTTTCTGAAAATTTCGGGAAATCACTTAAAAGCGTACTCCTCTATAACCACTATGCCTATTTCAATCAAACTTGGACGAAAGAACCCTAGCGTAGTATGCTTTAGACCTAGTATACATCTTGGATTTTCTGAAAAAGGGCGGGAAATCGTTTAAAATGCTACTCCTTATTAACCGCTTGAGGAATTTCAACCATACGTGTCTGGAAGGATACTAGCCTGGTAGGTTCAGAAATTATATACAGAATTTTGATTGGTCCATTTTTCCGGTGGCCATCTTGAATTTTCCAAGAAATGGCGGTAAATCGTTTAAAACGCTACTCCTCATTAACTGCTCGAGTAATATACATAATTTTTATTGGTAAATTTTTCCGGCGGCCATCTTGGATTCTCTGAAAATTTCTGGAACTCATTTGACAGCCTACTCCTAGATAACGACTGGGCCGATTTCAGTCAAACTTGGCTGGAAGAACACTAGCTTAGTATGCTTCAGAACATGTATACAGAATTTTGATTGGTCCATTTTTTCATCTTGGAGTTTCTGAAAAATGGCGGGAATTCGTATAAAACACTACTCATTAACTTCTTGAGCAATTTCAACCAGACTTGGCTGGAAGGATACTAGCCTGGTAGATTTCAGAACTTGTATACAGAATTTTGATTGGTCCATTTTTTTCGGTGGCCATCTTGGATTTTCTGAACATTTTTCGAAATCAGTTAAAGGGCTACTTCTCATTAACCGCGTGAATAAGTTTAAGCAAACTCGGCGGGAAGCACCCTACAGTGGTATGCTTCAGAGCGTGTATACTGAATTTTGATTTGTCAATTTGTTCGGTGGCCATCTTGAATTTTCCATAAAAATTGCCTACTCATTAACTGCTTGGTCGATTTCAACCAGACTGGCTGGAACGAGCCTAGGGCGGTAGGCTTTTGAACTTGCATATAGAATTTTGATTGGTCATTTTGGATTTTCTGAATATTTTGGAAAATCGGTTAAAAGGCTACTCCTCATTAACCGCTTGTCCGATTTCAACCAAACTCAGCTGGAAGAACCCTAGGTGGGCACACTTCAGAACTTGTATACATAATCTTGACGGCTTGATTTTGATGGTGGCCATCATGGATTTTCCGAAAAATGGGAATTCATATAAAATGGTACTCTTCATTAATCGCTTGGGAAATTTCAAGCAAATTTGGCTGGAAGGATCCTATTGTTGTAGCCTCTAGAAATTGTATTCAGAATTTTGATAGGTCAATGTTTTGGCAGAAATCTCTGATTTTCTGGAAGTTTTCCTGAACCATTTAAAACGGTACTCCCAATTTCAATAAAAATTCGGTGGAACGATCCTATGACAGTAGGTTTCAACATATTAAACGAGAGTCTTGATTGGTCAATTTTCTGGTGGCCATCTTGGATTTTCCGAAAATCATCAATCATGTCTATTTAAATGCAAATAGTTTAAATGGCAATGGTCCAGGTGAGCGCCACAGGCCCTTGGGCCTCTTGTTTTTGTATACAGTAACCAAACTTGGTATATGGATGCATAATTGCCTAAAGGTATGTCATAAATCAAAGGTATGTCAGCGTAACCTACTTTCCATGGTTCACTGAACATCGGCAATTATTCTTATCCAGGCTGTGGTTTCAAGAGTTTTTTGTATACAGTAACCAAACTTGGTGTTTGGATGCGTCATACCCTAAATATGTGTCATGTATCAAATGTACGTCAGCGTGACCTATCTTTCAAGGTTCACTGAATACTTTAGTGTATTCTTGTCCAGTCTGTGGCTTCAAGATGACTTTTTGTATACATAACCAAATTTGGTGTATGGATGCATCATAGCATAAAGGTGTGTCATGTGTCAAAAGTAGGTCAGCGTGACCTACTTTCCTTGGTTCACTGAATATCGGAGAATATCCTTGTCCTGGCTGTAATTTCTGGTTTTTATCTCACCTGGCCAGAATAGCCAAGTGAGCTTATGCCCTGGCAACTGTCCGTCGTCCGGCTGTCTGTCCATCAAATTTTTCTTTAAATGACTTGTTCTCAGGAATCACTAGGCCGATTTCAATTATATTTCTCAGGAAGCATCCTTCTGGCACGGAGATCCAAATTTGTTCAAATGGAGCAGATCGGGCAATTTATCTGGTGGCCATCTTGGATTTTGTCCGATTTATAGAAATGTCTTTAAAAATCTCCGAAACCACATGGGGGATCGTTTCCAAACTCATACAGCATCTAGGGCAAAAGCTGAACCAAGTTTGTTCGAATGAAAGTTGATTGGCAAACTGCTTCGAGTGGCCATCTTTGATTTAAACAAAGTTTATTTTAGTCTATGTGGGAGCACAATAAGACATGTCTTATTAGCGTGTCTCACAGTTACGTACAAATATATTACATTAAATAAATCAAGAGGCGAATAATAATATTGCCAACTGTCACAACAGTAATAACAACAATAACATTAATAATAATAACAATAATAATAATAATAATAATAATAATAATAATAATAATAAGAAGAAGAAGAAGAAGAAGAAGAAGAAGAAGAAGAAGGAGGAGGAGAAGGATGGGGAGGAGGAGGAGGAGGAGGAGAGATGTTGTAGGTAGCCTAATGATGACAGAACAAAATCTTAGCCAGAAGGAGAAAAGCATGGTTTGACGAATCACAAGGCGGTATAAGGAGAAAGGAGGAGGAGCTCGATGTGCTGTAGTCACCCGTGCTGGTCTACACTGCATGACCATCCAGAAACTTCCGCGGCCATAGATTTATCGACACAATCCATGAGTGGTGTTTCTAATTACTGTAGGTCATTTAAACCGACAGGTGTCAGTAATATATTGACATAGAATGGTAGAAACCGTGATGTTTAACTCTACATCAACGTCAGCGCGGCCATATAGAAGTTGCTGGGTGGTTAGGGTTGTTGAGGAGATTTGGTCGGAGGCAAGTTCATTTTCAAAGGTGGTTCTTTGCTCGTTAAAAACTGGACAGTAAAAAAGGTAATGTTTAACAGATTCATCAGGATGGCCGCAGGCGCAGCTGGCAGAGTCAGAGAGGAAGTTATCGAATAGAGGGCTATTTAATCCACTACAGCCATTACGAAGCCTACTTAGACATGTATTAGCCACTCTTGAGCCGACGTAATATCACGGAGGGGGACTGGAAATACGGCACATTGCTCTTAGTTTGGTCTTGAATTCTGGTAGGATATTAGACATAGTAACAGGTGCTGGAAGGGTGTTCTAGGCACGTACTGTTGCTGGGAAAAACGACTCGCGATAGAGTTCCATTCGACATCTAACTGGGGTGAAAGAATTCGGGCGTCGGATATTGTAGGGATTACGTGATAGTATCAGTGGAGGGAGATAATCAGTCATGGCCTCGCTCGTCATCCCATTGACAATTTTGTAAAACATGACTAATCTGTGAATTTCTCGTCGGTGGGAAAGTGTTTCTATGCCAGTTTCTATATACAAATCTTCGATATGGGCACTCCGTGTCACTCCGCTAATTGTCCTAAAAGCATCCTTTTGTACGTCTTCTAGTCTGTTAACAAGATATTGTGGTAAATTATCCTAGACAGCATCAGCATATTCCAACGATGGCCTAATAAAGCTCTTATACATGATTTCGTGACATTCGCGGTCTAAGATGTATTTTAGTCCTTTGAGTAATGAAAGCTTGAGCTGGGCATTTGCTATTATACTTTCCACATGGTTGTGCCAATGACCATTATTGTTGAAAGTGATACCAAGGTGTTTATGATGGGTCGATGGAACTATTTCAGAATTCTTGAAATTTATTGGAAAAACAGTAGGATCTCTGCGTAGAGAAATAAATAGGGACGTTGTTTTGGAAGCATTAAAATCGACTAGCCATGTGTTTGCCCAATGGGTCATTACTTGCAGATTGTGATGGACAGATGATGTATGGTCTTCTAAGTTATCCGACATCACATAAAGACATGTATCATCAGCAAAGAGTCTGATATTGTTTAGTATATCATTGGGCATATCGTTAATAAATACTAAGAAAAGTAGTGGCCCAAGAACGGAGCCCTGTGGCACACCAGCATGTAATCGAAGCAACGTAGATTCGTAACCATTTATAACTACTCGTTGGTAGCAATTATGAAGCTAACTTTCAAACCATGAAAGTAGATTTCCAGCGATGCCAAATTGTTTGAGCTTCTGTAGGAGGCCACGATGCCACACTCGGTCAAATGCTTTAGAAATGTCGAAAAATAAGAACAGTACTTCTTTTTGTTCATCTAGAGCTTTGGCGATATCTGTATATATTCCTAATATACACCTGTGCAAAAGTTAAGCACCACCCTATTTTTACGCACATGCGAGGGTATATTCATGTGCTATGAAGAAAGCAATAGCATAAACATTTATGTACCCATCCATCTTAGTGCAAGAGGTAATAATGCAACTAGAGGAATGCTGATTATGATGGTGGGGAAACACTGTATGTTTTTGTTTGAACTTGAAAACGAGGCCTGAATATGGTTACGTTGACACAACTGACAACTATTGCCCTACAGTTGACACACGTGGCTAGATTGTCATTAATGGTGTCTGAAAACGAAGTTTAACATCTGTGCACGAGTTTGAGACTGTCATTATTAATACCGGGTATATCCACCTTGTGCCTGGATGACGCCTGGACACGACGTCTCATGCTGGTCACCAACCGACTGATACGCCATTGTGGTATTCGTTGCCATTCAAGATGGAGTGCGTCTGTTAATTCCTGTAGGTTCTGCACAGGAGGATCCCTCCTTCTCACCATGTTTCCCAGAATGTCCCAAATATGCTCAATAGGGTTCATGTCAGGGCTCCTTGCTGGCCATGGTAGGGTTTCGATGGCATTCTGGCGGAGGTATTCATGCACAGCTCTAGCACGATGTGGTCGGGCGTTGTCATCCATGAATATAGGGTGGGTTCCAGGTGCATGATTTACAAAATGAGGGACCACAACTCTATCCAGTATGGAATCTTGATATCTTTGTCCATTTAGTGTTCCAGGTACAGTCAACAGATCCAGCTTACAATCAAATGAGATGCACCCCCCATATCATAACGGAACCTCCACCAAATGGAACTTCTTCCATGATGTTACGTTGGTCGTACGCCGTGCGTCTGGACCTCCATACACGAGTTCGACCATCTGTGGCATGAAGCAGGAACCGACTTTCATCGGACCAGTGTACCCGTCTCCAGGATCTCATGTTCCAGTGTCTTCTTTCGTTGCACCACCTCAGACGCTCCTCTTTGTGGTGTGCAGTGAGGAGAGGACGTCTGACAGGTCTCCTAGCTTTCATGCCAGCAGCATACAGTCTCTTTTTGACGGTAGACATTGACACTCTATTGCGCGTTTCCCATTGCTGGCTGAGCACTCTGCTGTTGGTGAATGGAGATCTCCTAACAAGGCGTACTAGGGCTCGATCATCACGGGCAGTAGTCTTCTTCGGTCTTCCAGATCTAGGCCTGTCGTTCACCTCGTTAGTTTGCCCATGTTTTGCAATCAAACGACTGATTACAGTATGGTTAATGTTCAGCTGTCTGCCAATCTCTCTGCATGACATACCAGTGGTATGCATGCCTATGATTTGCCATTTCACACGATCACTTAACCTTCGTCTTGCCATAGCGGTTCACAATCAAGAGCTAATTCTCTCTGTACAAATAAACCACGGTCATGAACACAAAATTCCTAATCTTGTCGCCTAAATCTGTATGTAATGTTCTACACCTCAAACTGGACTTTTACATAACTGAACACGTGTGCTGTTTCCCGCCACGCACGGACATCAAGCGGCGTGAAGTCATGCATGCATGTGCATTTCGTACTTGGAATTATGTCAGCTAACGCGGGGACAAAAAGTATGGCAGCCTAGTTGTACCATCATGTTTCTACGTTCTATTGTTTTTGCTGGTGCTTAACTTTTGCACAGGTGTATAGTTGATTTACTGTAGAATGTGAAGGAAGAAAGCCAGACTGGTATGGAGTGATACTATCTCTAATGTGGTTGTAAACGTATTTAAAAACCGTTCTTTCCATGACTTTGCTAAGACAACTCAAGAGAGATATTGGGCGGTAGTTTGTGCACGAGTCCCTTTCCCCCTTTTTAAAAATTGGAGTTACATTGGCAATTTTCCAGGATGTGGGAAATTTTGAATTCACGAGTGAGTAATTAAAGAAGAGTGGTAGAATCGGAGCTAGAATTTCTTTACTCATGACTAATAGTTTAGGACTTAGTCTGTCGGGACAGACAGCTTTTGAGGTATCCAGCTTAGAAAGTATATCTAGAACGTCTTGAGTCGTTATTGTGATCATATTTAAAAAGTGCTCTGTATATAGGGATAAAGGGGGTAATTCCACATTTGACTCATCAATTGTCGCAATGCTTGAAAAATAGTGATTTAGAAGATTAGCCTTTTCAATAAAGTCATAGGTAAATGAGCCGTCACCACGTTTTAACGGGGGTATATCGACAAAATTGGAGTTAGTGTCAAACAAGAAATACTTGCTCAACTTCCACTACAGTTTGGAACCTGTGCGTCCATTTTTTATTTGTTCTGCCAGTTAGATTTTGAATTCTTGTTTGGCTGTCCGAACTAAGGTGGACTACCGAATTTCTTTGTTTCTTAAAATTTGCAAGGTCCTGTTCTTGTTTGGTTGACCTTGCTTTCCTATACAGTTTTTATCTAATTCTCATCTCGTGTCTAATTTTGCTAGACATCCAGGCTTTATCATCCGGGTGGATGGTGACTGTTTTGTTTGGTATGCTAGCGTTGGCTGCATTAGTAATATTTGTGGTAATGGTTTGGCACCAGCTATCGACGTCATGCTCGTCGGAAATGGAATTCCACGGAGCATTAGATATGTGGTTTCTAAATTTCACGCAGTCAGCCTTTGCGCAATCCCATATATGGCGCTTATACGATTTCCGTTTGGGTATGCAGGATGTTATGGTCATATGTACTGGGGGTATGATCGCTACAAAAAGGTGCAAGAACGTCACTATCTTAGACAAGCCTAATATTGTTAATTATAATAGGGTCAAGTAATGTATTCGAGATTGGGTTCGATTCGAGCGGGTTGGTTCTGTTATTAGCTGATAAAAGCCAAAACTGGTAATAATGTCACGTAGGTAGTGGTTTGTCTTACTAAGGAGATCATCATTTAGGTCCCCCAGTAACAGAATGTTTTTATTCGGGCTTAAATCGCGGGCGTTTTCTGTTATCGGAAATGATTTGCCATTTATCGACATCAGTATTGGGTGGTCGATAAATTACACACATTAGCAGTTCTGGTCGATCATAAATTTCTATCCAGATCATTTCAATACTAGTAGATTCATATTCAACACGGCGAGATGACCTAGTTTTCGCGGAAAGACCTTCTCCATAACCACTGAATGGATTGGGCTGAAATTTGGAAGATATGATTAGGGTCTAAGGGTCATTAAACTTTGGTCAAGCAAATTTGATACGTAAAAACATGGCTGTCGTGTTAAATCAAAATGTAGCGTGCTGGGCAGCCATATTGTTTTTATGCAGTAACCAAACTTATGGTATGGATGTATTGTAGGCCATTGTTGTGTTGTGTATCAAAAGTTGGCCAACCTGACCTACTTTTCATGGTTCGCTGAGTATGATAGACAATTCTTGCCTTGTATCGGTCACATGGAACATAGGTATTCTAACTAGAAAGTCCATCACCTATAAGTAGAATCAAAAGCTTTTGGCCAGAATTGCAACAAGAACTAGGTTTTCAAGATGGCTGTCAAGCAAATCAACCCATCATGTTCTCTTTCGTACTGCTTTAGTATGGGATCTTTTGATGGGAAAAAAATCCAAGATGGTCGCCAAACCGTTTATCCGACAGTTTGGAAAATGACAAATTTGAAATCAGAATACCCAAAAACGTATATATAAAACTTATTTCGGCTTTAAAATCCATCAAATAAAAAAAAATCCAATATGGCTGCCAAAGTCTGTTTGGACGATGGCGACCATGTTTTCTAATGTAATAGTTCTTCAAGTTCAAGTTCAAGATTATTTATTTTGATATAGAAAATACATTTACAGATTCACAACAGGTAGTCCACCAAATGCAGAGCCTATGTGGCGGTGGACCCCTACATATAACATATAACAACAATATAGGACATAAGAATACTGAATACATAAAGTTAACATGTTATAGTCCTATATATACATATAGTTAACTGTCTCGCTGCCAAGTTTCTGCAGTCTACATTTTCCATGGGGTTCAACTCAGGGTATGCTGAGTACCTCTGAAACAATTTGACCGAAAGTTGTTGGTGGCTAAGACACCAACAACTTTCAGTCAAATTGTTTCCAAAATACTCAGCCAATCCAGAGTCAATGACAGTTGAAATTAATGTCCGGTGGCTTGCAGGAGTCCAACAGTTAATAGACGTATGACAATTTACTACAACATATTTACAGGGGCAGACATGGCAGAGGGATGTGTGCTTATCTTGCATTACATATTCTTATTATCATTGACAGAGTATTAGAATTTTTTTTTGGTTTGGTGGTTACCATTATGACAGATATTATTATTATTATTATTATTATTATTATTATTATTATTATTATTATTATTATTATTATTATTATTATTATTATTATTGTTCTGGTGACTGGATGCAAGTATGAGAATAGCATGCCATGATGGTGAGTGTTTTCCAGATTCTAGCAGTTTTCTATAATCTTCTTTTTGATACTCTGCTTAAAAGACTGTCTGTGCGTGTGCTTGTGTCGCTATTATTCCATAACTGAATTTCTTTGTATGAGGGTTTTTGTTGTGCTGCTTTTGTTTGGTGGTGTGTTGAGTGCAGGTTATTTCTTGTTCTTGTGTTGTGATGATGCTATTGCGTATTGAGCGTAAAGATGTTAGATAAGGAAGAGGGTAAGTTGGCATTGTGGAAGTCCCTTAAGATTGTATATAATTGGAGCCTTCCAATGTCTTCAAGTTTTAAGACCTTTTCTGATTTAAAGATATCCTGGTCACCTGCTGTTTGTGAAAATAGTTTAATAGATTGCTTTTGCAGAGATTTTAGTTTTTTAATCTAGCTTGAGGTGTATTAGTACAGATAGCATTGCAGTAGGTGATGTGAGGAAGTATCATTGTGCAGTACAGGTTTTAAATAATATTAGGTGTTAGATAGGGGTTCAGTATGCGAATGATGCCAATGCTTTTTGTTACCCTGGTAGTAATAATTTCAATATGCTTCTCCCATGTTAAATTTTTGTCCAGATAGACTCCTAAAAACTTAGCATATTGTGCTTTTTGAATTATCTGGTTGTCGATATAGAGGTTTGGGAGAGCTATTTCTTTTAGTTTCTTAGATTTTGTGAATAGTATATAATTAGTTTTTGATACATTTAAGGACAATTTGTTTGCTTTAAAGCAGTCTATTAATTTTGCCATTTCATTATTGACATTTTTGTATAGAATTTCTATATCCTTGTGGCTGCATAAAGCATTTGTATCGTCTGCAAAATGTATTAGTGAGAGATGTTTGCAGACTTTGGTTATGCCATTCATATATAGAATAAACAACAGGGGCCCAAGAACTAAAGCTTGGGGAACACCACAAACTATAGTTTTGTATTCAGAGATAACCCCATTGAATTGTACACACTGTTCCCTGTTTGATGTAGTCTGATGAGTTTTCACTCGATCGCCCAAGCAGTTTCGAAGAAGACCATCAGCAAAAATCCTAGCTGGCCACTGGCGACATCAGTCAGTTGGCTTCGTTTAGACAAACTTGGATCTCTATGCCCTAAGGGTGCTTCCTGCAAAATATATTTGAAATCCGCCTAGTTCGTGAGAAGAGTCCTTTAACCCGTCTTGTGTCAACAGCGCCTCAAAGCGCTCATAGTTCTACTTGTATCAATTAACACTTTAATGGTCTGGATTTTTCAAGGAAATAATAATTTTTATACACCCGCCTATCGTCCGTCCGTCCGTACATGCGGTCCGTCCGTGCGTGCGCCTGTTCATCCGTCCCTCCATCCGTCCCTCGATCTGATTTCTTGTCCGGAGCCGATCTCGAAGCATTTTGAACCTACACTCAATTTTTTTTACAGCAGATGTGTTAGGGATAGACGTAGTGCAATGATTTCGTTTCGCCAAAATCCGGCTATATTTTCCCAAGTTATCGTCCCTGAAATGGTAAAATTCGTCAAAATTTTCTTGTCCAGAGCAGATCCATTAGAGTTTTGAACCCACACTCACAATTTTTTTAGTGGATGTTTTATGGATAGACGAAGTGCAATGATTTCGTTTCGGCAAAATCTCCCCTGTAAAGTTAAAATCCATCAAAATCTTCTTGTCCGAGCCATATCTCGAAGAGTTTTGAACATAAACCCACACATTTTTGTTCAGCAGATGTGTTAGGGATAGAAAAAGTGCAATGATTTCGTTTCGGCAAAATCCGCCCATATTTGCCGGAGTTATCTCCCCTGAAAAACACAAATTCGTCTCGAAGAATATTGAACATACACTCACAATTTTTTGTTCAGCAGATGTTTTAGGGATAGACGAAGTGTCATTTATCAAAGAGAACCCGTTCACAGTTAGCATTTCTCAAACAAGTATGCCTGCGGGCGTATGTTGAGTTTCACTAAAACTCTTTTTCAATAAAAATTTACAAAAATAGCTTTCTGCTATCGTGCAAATAAACACTACTCAAGACCAGTACAGGTGCTGAAAATGGTCAAGAAAATCCTGCTTTTTCATAGCTAGTGTCTATTTTCCGGCTGAGAGAAGACTATTTTTGAAAATTTACCACTGGAGTGGCTCCAGTCATTCCAGTGGTAAATTTTTTTCAAAAATCATATTCTCTTGGATGAAAAATGGGCATTCCTCAAGACCACTACATAGTCCTTTTTGGCTTTCTTGACCATTAAAGAGTTAAGTTAGCGCAAGCAGGTTAAAGAAAAAGTGTGTAGACGGACGGACGATGGACTGATGGACGGACGACAGACGGTCGCCTCAGCATAACTTCCATTGTCCTTTCAGGCCAATGGGCTAATAAGAGATTGCTTAATTTGAGTCATTTACCATAGTAAATTGCATCTTAAAGCGGTGCTAATCTCATCTCAAATGTTGTATTGCACCGATAGAATATGGTTTACAGATTCCATATCATTCAAATCCTGTCACATTCCCTGATCTGTATCGCAATTATCTGCTTTGTAATATCGAGTAAATGTTGAACAGTGATCGACACCATTTTGTCTTCTCAAGCCATTGTATGTGATGTCATGTAAGCTCCAATGCATCACATTCTTTATTATGTAATGCTCATCCCATTGAATATTTTGAAACTAATTTGACTGGAAGTTGTTGCTGTATATGGCAGAAACACCTTCCAATCAAATTTGTTTCAAAATATTCAACAGCTTACCTGTAGGATTGCTTTTATACCACATTGCCAAACTATAGCTGCCGCCTCTATAACTGAGCGTATATACCTAGGCAGACACACTATGTTTTTCTGATTGGTTGAACAGTAAATCATGACAGCCATCATAGGGTGTAGAAATGTACCAACATTTAACTACTAAATCCTGAATATCTTTCCTTAGCGGCGTGATAAAAAGCTTAAATTTACCTGGATAGTTTATGACCTACGTGTTAGATCACCTGAATAGCTATCAAGAGATGTGATTAGTTATCCTTTAAGCCACAAGTTAAGGTTTCTTTAAGTGGTCTCTTGACCAATCGCTTGTGCCGACAAAGGCAGGTGGCTGTTATTGCCTGGTTAACCGTTACTGACTTGATTACATTTTTAATATTGATTAAAGACAGATAGACAGCGGTTTTATTTAACCAGAGAACCGAATATCTAAGTCACAGCGTGCGACAAATACGAAAACATCAACAAAATATATACTAAATTACCATTTCTAAAATGTTTGGTCATCCAAGTGTCAAATCTTAGATGTAAGTTATACTAACAGTTTAATCATTGGAAAATTACAGATATTTAACATGCTGGCGATTTATCAAAACAATTTGCTTGGACGTTGTTCAAGCAGCAGCTCTGTAGCTGTCAGTCCAATTATGTTCTAAATATTTCCCGCATTTCCTCTAAAATTGCGAAGAAAATAAGTCCCTCGGCACTCTTTTCTTTTTAAAATGGTGTAAATCTCTGCAGAACTTGTATATACCAAAGTATATGGCGTCTTGTATCGGGCTGCTCGTTTCACGTCTTATTGCCAATTTAACCCGTACACCCTTGAAATACCAGGGTCCTAATTTCAAGACAACTAGAAAGGAAAGTTGTTGAATATTATAAAACTAATTAAACTGGAAGCTGTTGCTGCCATAGGCAGCAACAGCTCCCAGTCAAATTAGTTTCAAAATTAGCACCAGAATATTCCTTACATCATAAACACATTTATAAGTGTTATTTAGCGTTAACCAATTTCATTTTGTGGAAATTGCAGCACGTGATATATACACTAGTGAATGCTACAGTCACATACAGATACCTGGTCGCAATTCTTTTGTGAACAACTTGACTGAAAGTTATTTCTACCAATGTCACTAATAACATGCAGTCGTGTGTTTTTCAATGGCAGTTTTCACATATACCTAACTCAAAATTAACTTCATGGCCTGATTCGGAACAAGATGATTTAAGGAGCAATTTTCTTCATCTTCTGTCAAATTATAATATGTTGGTATGAGTGATATTTTATCTTGACTAGCGAGTTTATCACAGATTAAAATCAACTTTTCGATGTTATGACATTCTAATGGGAGGAAAGAGGTGGCGGTGTGCTCTCGTTTTTCATTTTCCGGTATACATCTCGCATAACTTGAACCGACCCTAACATACTCGCATGCTCCAGCAACACGCGCAACAGAACTACTCGCGTCATGCTCAGCGAGAGAGCGCCACGAAAACTCATCTGTTTTAAGCTCTGCCAATTTGAAGTTAAGCCAGAGTATGTGCACATAGCCTTATGTCTTGCGATTCAGAACAAAAAATTCGTCAATTAATTTTAGAAACAATTATTTAATTATTAAATCGTTTGGTTTTGTTTTAATTCTAATATTTACTGTTGACCTTTGTGCGAAATAACTTTCTTAAAATGAATAGTTTAATCATCCCTTTAATATACCTCGGATTACTCCTGATGTGCTGTCAGGTCACGTGCGGTAAGTAACATATACCATATTTAATGAGCTGTATACTACTGCTTCTGCTGCTGCTACTGCTATTGGTACTGCTATTGGTACTACTACTACTACTACTACTACTACTACTACTACTACTACTACTACTACTACTACTACTACTACTACTACTACTACACACGCACGCGCGCACACACACACACACACACACACACACACACACACACACACACACACACACACACACACACACACACACAACACACACACACACACACACACACACACACACACACACACACACACACGCACGCACACACACACACACACACACACACACACACACACACACACACACATACACACACACACACACACACACAATAAATAAAACAAATAAATATATATATATATATATATATATATATATATATATATATATATATATATATATATATATATATATATATATATATATATATATATATATATATATATATATATATATATATATATATATAGTCATTTTGATACTATTTCACTAAAAAAATAGTATCAATATGACCATTAGTTAATAGTTACACCACATAATGTAAATAGGCCTACATCTTGGAATTGTGTGCTTCGAGTTTTTAAATGGTAAACGTCCTTAATATTTAGTTTATCTTCCAATCCATATTTATCTCTGTAAATAACATAGTGATAGCCAAAAGTCATAATTTTTGGGAAACTCCCATTGCATCTAATCATACATCCGCCTGTATCTGCCTTATCTTAATGGGATGCTGAAAACTTGGCAGCTCCAATAATTTCTCACCACATTTAGGAAATACCTGTCTGAGAAAGCAACATCCTACAGCAACCTTATTTTGAAAATAAATACCAGCTTTTCTTGGCACCAACCCATGCATAATCTTAAACTGTGTACAGGAGGCAGCAGCACAACGACTACACGAATAACCAGTGCATACGGACGATGAGATTAATTTATCTTTTTAATCATGAAAACGTGCTTAAATATTTCCTTTGGCCATGTGCGAGTGTAGTTTAACCCTTTAGTACGCGAGTCGGCCAAAACGGCTTCGGTAGTGGTCTGGAGAGAAGACTATTTTTGAAAATTAACCACTGGAATGACTGGCTCGATAACTGAGCCAGTCATTCCAGTGGTAAATTTTCAAAAATAGTCTTCTGTTGATCTACAAATGAACATTTTCTATAAAAATTGAATTTTTAAAAACAAATTTGAGGGTTAAAGGGGTTTAAAGGAGGAATTCAAGTTTGCCTATGCACTCTAATGCAAATGCTTGAAAAGACTTTCTCAGAAAGCGTGAACAAAACTTCTGTAAAGAAGAATTTACTTACACGTGATGACCCTTAGCCATAGAATAACGACCGTAGTCAAAGAATAACGCGCCCAATCATTACCCAATAACGAGGGACCATCTCAAGTTATACCACGTGTATTTTTTAGCTAAGCTACGCCCACTTATACCTGTGTTGGGCTCGATTTGGTATTTTGAAATCTGACTTCCAAGAATCTAAATTTTAAGGTAGCCTTTCGAATTTCGTGATTGAGCTATACGGCATCTTGATTGTGACGTCAGCTAACATGTGACGTATGTGATTATGACATCAGATTCTTGAGTAACAGATTGGACTGAGTGACATACCATTAGGCACACAGGGCCAAAACTTAAACATTGTTTCGGCCTTTGAAATATGAAATATTAATGTCTCAATTTCAAGGCATCCACACAAATACTGTTGAGTATTCCCAATTAATTAAATTGGAAGTTGTTGCAAAAGACTATTTTTTGCATCTTAACAAACGTGTCATATCATAATTTGGTATGTAGGGTTAAAAAACTAGGGTTTAATTCATAATTGCATAGTGGTTATTTGACGTGGGTGGCATGAGAGCATTTGCAAATTCCACTAAATAACTTTTTGCCGCAATTATTGCCACGAAAGAAAGTTTTATAAACAATTTGAACGTATAGATAATAAATGACATTTTCTATGTTTGCTTCTAGGGTTGAACACGTTTCTGACATAGGCTCACACCTAGACGAGAACATGGACAATATTTTTTATCCACGTTATTAACCCCTATGGTGAGAAGAATGAATCCGAGTCTTTTCTTTCTATCACAACGGTTGTTTGTGATTTTGTTGTAACAAATAAGCTACTTAAAACAGAACTTGTCCAGCATTTAATGTATACAAGTTTCAAACTATTTCCCATTCAAACTACGATATAACATTTCTTCTTTAAAACGTCGCAACCTCGTTATAAAAATAAACCAAGATATATAAGTTCAAAAGTAAGATTTCATATTAATTTCAGAATAACACACACAAAATATACCACCATAAACATTTACTTTTAGACATTTTATTGGGGGACAGCTGCAGTTTACGTAATCGAAATACTTGAAGTTTGCACATCAACACATTTACCCAGCTGCAGGAATCGTCTACATTGCGAGCACGTCATGCGATGCTTAAAAGAGGGCCGTGTAGGCCTAATCAACCGTATAAATAGGGTGGTGGGGATGGCGGCTGTGATGGTGGTGAGTGTGGGATGTGATGTGTGATCATGGTAGATTTGCCATTAACCATTTCAACCCGCAATCACAGAGTACTTCAAGTTCGAGTTTTTTTCTTTATAATTGCTAATGTGCAGAATATAGGAACAACATACAGCAACATTTTCCATACCGCTACGTGAAGTTTGCATATTACCGTTTATGCCACTCATATGCTTCTAGTGTGTTTTCTGTGCTGAAAGTGTTATGCTTTTAGAATCGAGTTGCTATGACAATCGCAAATACAGATGGTAGAGAATGTACTTTATGTACTTCGGCCTTTTTCATTGCTGATGCACCTGGTCTTTCCAGAAAACAATCTGAAGCCAATAAACGTAGACTTAAAACACACATCTAAGCATATAATTCCAATATAGTTTTCGGCTCCACAGCCGAGCGAGTTCTCCAAAATAATTTGAGAGTTGCTTTACGAATTATTTAGCAGTGAGGGTTAGGTAGCTTTACCATTCATAATATATTTCATGATCGCTGGAATCTTAGGCAATCACCGAAACAGGAGTATAAATGGGTACCGGTTAAGAAAAAGCATGGTGTAGTTACACGCAATGTAGGAATCCCGTTTTATCTATGCCCTGCCCACGCTTTGCCAGTATTGGGATCAATTGCTCCGCCACTCTCTGAATATCAATTTCCAGAAAACTATACAGCTAAGCCATTGGATATTTTGAAACTAATTTGACTGGGTGTTGCTGCCGATGGCCAAACTATCCAACAGAATGTTTTTTACTAAAAGTAAACACAAAATTCGTACAACCTGACAGACTATTAAGCGTTCAAGACGGACTAAATCGAGTCATTCATAACGCAATTGATTATGACGTCAGCGTACATGTGACGTAGTTAATAATGGCGTCATATTATTTACTGAGAAACAAGATACCTCCATAGACTAACATCCTATCCAGGAGTAGACATACTCTCTGCTACTAATTGTCACTGGAAACCATGATAATCACCAGCCCATATGTTCCATTGTAGAGCGCGTGCAATGTGTGCGCATGGCAACACTATTATTAGCTCACCTGGCCAGAATAGCCAAGTGAGCTTATGCCATGGTGACGTCTGTCCATAGAAATCTTCTCCGAAACCGCATGGGGTCGATTCAAATCTCATGAAATATCATCTAGGCCACGAGCTGAACCATGTGTGTTCAAGGGAACTTGATTGGACAAATGGTTTGGCGGCCATCTTTGATGATCTAGTTTTCGCAAAAAAACCCGTTTTCTTATCCAGAACGGCTGAACTTTGAGAGATATGATTAGGGACTAAAGGCCATTAAGGTTTGTTCAAGGGACGTTGATACGTAAAAAAACCCATGACCACGTGGATCAATCAAAATGTAGCGTGTTTGACGGCCATATTGGATTTTTTTATTTGATAGATTTTAAAGCCAAAATTGGTTTTATATAGGTTTTTGGGTATGCTGATTTCAAATCTCCTCTCGAAACTGTCGGATAAACGCTTTGTAGGCCATCTTGGATTTTTACCCGCGAAAATCTCCCATGCTGAAGCAATAGGAAATCTATAAAGTGTCTTCTCGAAAACCACTAGGCCGATTTCAATTATATTTTGGAGAAAATATCTTTAAGGCATAGAGATCCAAGTTTGTTCAAAAGAAGCTGATTGGTCAATTTGGCCGGTGGCCATCTTGAATTTTGTTGGATTTTTAGAAATGTTTTTAAAACTCTCCGAAACCACTTGGGGGATCAATTCAAAACTCATGAAACATCATCTGAGGCAACAGCTGAACCAAATTTGTTCAATGGAACTTTACAGTCCAAATGTTTTGGCGGCCATCTTGGATGACCTAGTTTTTACGAAAACGGCGTCTTCCCCAGTACCTCTAAACAGATCAGGCTGAAATTTGGGAGATATGATTAGGGATTAAGGGCTATTAAAGTTGATACGTCAAAGAAACATGACGGTCGCCGTGGATCAATCAAAGGTGAGCGTGTTTGGGCGGCCATCTTAGATTTTCTGAGAAAATCATATAAAAGACTACTTATTGATAACCGCGCCAATTTTAATAAAAACTTGCCTAACCCTTCTTCACAGAAATTAGATTAGTACATTTTTCCAGTGGTTATCTCGTTTTGTTCGTTTGTGCCAGTGGCCAATAATTCTAGGTGAGCGATACAGGCCCCATGGGCCTCTTGTATTACTAGTAGTACTATTCATTTGATTCTTTATATTACATCAATCAAATTCAATTTATGTCTTTGTCTTTTACATTCTATAATATTGTCTACGTAAAATGAGTCCGTTACTTTTAAAACCATGTAGTTAATGGCTATATAAGATTAATGCAAATAGCATAAGAAATTACGGTGACCTCAGATGCGTAAACTGGAATTATTTCATATAGGCCTACACTGCTTTTTGTATCGTAATACGTGTTTCCGTGGCTGTAGTCACACATGTTAGGAGACAGTTACCCATGCCATTGTAGTGAAGATAGGAAGAGAGTCTTCAGAAGCTAAGGAGGGGCCGGAACCATTTGTTCACCAGTATACTTGCATGCTACCTCTTCTAACATAGGGAACGCACACAATTCAGGGTACTTTCATCTATTAGCCAGGATGCGAATACGTTGGCTTAGTCTTAAGACAACTTGGAACCAAAGACTAATTTTCAGTTTAGCACAGGATGAATGGATCTTCCTGAATAGAATTCTACAGGGATGCGAAAAGCCAATTAAATAGGAAAAGCAGCTTAAATAGACCACCATGAGTATCCTAGCCGATGACAACATGCAGGAGTATAGATGGAATCCAGTTTGATGAGAGTTTGCTCCCATAGGACGTCATGTTCATAGCTACTTAGTAGCCGGTTTAATTGTGTTTTATCTAGAAGCATCCTGTGGATGTTTGAACAAGTGTATTTGTGATATAGGGTATGGAACTCTGGAGGAGAGAGAATATGTTTGGGAGAGAATATATCAGTAGCACGAATAAAAAAGAACCCAATTATCTCTCTCTCTCTCCCTCCCTCCCTCCCTCCCTCCCTCCCTCCCTCCCTCCCTCCCTCCCTCCCTCTCTCTCTCTCTCTCTCTCTCTCTCTCTCTCTCTCTCTCTCTCTCTCTCGATATAAAAATTATTATTAACGCACCGTTGACCTTGTTACTTTTTCCTAAGAGAATTTATTCGTATGCATTGACCAGTATGACCATTGTATAATTGGAGAAAGCTAAAAAGCTGGCCTGTATAGTATTTCGCCTCACGAATCTAATTTATCAGGAGTACATTTAACGAAGAAACAAAGAGTACAACCACGAAGTTCAGCATTCCCAACTGCACTCAACTGGTCGTTTTGGACTGATTTCACTATATCTAGATGAACCCACCATGGCCTACGCCAGGGATTCTATTTGTGGAAGTCCGAGAGTACTGTACTCCCAAAGTTTATGTTTGGACTCCCAACATAAATACCAAGGAAATCCTAGAATTCCTATTTTTGCCCTGATTCAATTTAAGCAATGATTTAAAGCAAATTATACATATACGTGCGCCATCTTAGCCTTCTATGGTTCATATATGGACTCCGAAAACTATTATCCCATACGTGCATTGTTTAGGAATTAATGGAAGCCTTGGTCTACTGGTTGATTAACTTCTTGTAGTCGAATGGAGGCGTGGCTTCACTAATGAGTAGGCGTGGTCTCATACTGCCATCAGCCGACCAGCGAGACTACTCATCTCCATGGCCTGCAATAACTGTGTGCTGTCTCCATGCTGGAAAGTTCCAAACGTCACACCGCATAAAAAACGAACTTAGTGTGAAACCCTTACTGGAAAAACTTGGGAGCACGCTACACAGTGTCCAGTGCTAACTAAATGTAGAGAGTGTCTCACTATCGTGATATGCATTGGGAAAGTACATTTAACCCATAGATGACCTGAAAGACATATCGCCACAATCAGCTCAATTCTTGATCAAATAAAGAAAGTTTGGTACCACTAGAATGGTACGGTACCTCACTTCGGATATATTTTGAGAATAAAGTCTTCTCTTTAGAACTTGCTGCTGAAGCACTTAAGCCGCAAGCTAGAGCCTGGCACATTAAAAACTAAAGCAGCATAACGAGGTAAACAAGACCTGTGATTCGCTCTTGGAAAGAGGGAGGAGTCACGTGATCCTCCCAGAAAAGTATATAAGCCGATCAAGAGATCAGAATTGACACCAGAGAGGACGTGCCGCTCTCACTGGCACATATCTGACCAAGTGCTGGAGTTGCCTGCGCCAACACAACGGTATCCCATGCTTCTCGAGCAGCTCATCACTAAGCGGGCTCCAAATCGGGGTACCACACTTGGCACTGACAGGAGCTGTGCCAATTTTTTATGCCATGTGCTGACCAAGCAGGGCAACACAACAACCTAAAGTATACACCAAGTCTGCTTATGCCAGAATGTGATGAAAGCTACCGCTCTGATCAAACAAGGAAGCTATCCACCAACCCACTAACAGAAACTACTCAGCGCCTGGGAACGAAAACATCAACCATATATCTAGTCACCAGAATGCAAGCTAGACAACTTATCTTTCGAACCATGCAGGAGCCAGCCGATCCCACCTATGTGCCATCTCCCCGACAAGAACTAAGAACTCTGTTCCCACTTCTTCTTCATCCTTCATCTCTTCTTCTTTACCTCATCTTCAGCATCATTGAATAGTTATTGTGACTGTAAACTCTCACATCATTTCTTCGTGAACCACTACCACGAACCTACCTTCTCCACTTCTTAATCATCATCATTATTGAATAGTTATTGTAACTGTAACCTCACACTTCACTTCTTTGTAAACCGCAACAGTGAAGCTACCTTCGCCACTTCTTCATCATCATGGTTAATGAATAGTTATTGTGACTGTAACTTGCCACTTCACTTCTTTGCGAACAGCCACCGTGAATCGTCTTTTCGTTTATCGTCTTTGATTGCTGAATCGCATACGACCGGTAAACAGCATTGTCGTATATTGTAACTATAATTGTGTCTTTAAGTGTTTTTGTTTTCGAACTGTGACTTCGCCTTATGAACCGCTTTATGCTTCATAACTGTACAATGTATGATTACTGTATTCTGCGACTGTAGTAGTAGAAACATCCTACAGCCGCAATCAGTCCTTCTTCGCCTTTGCCCACCATGGTTTGTCCTCATCCGAAATCCTTAGCTTCCTTAGGTCCATTCTTGACTTGAGTGTACCGAGTCCTGCTTTCTTGTGGTCATCTCGTAGCACGTTAAGCAGATTTATGCAATGGTATTCTCTATGGGCTTTGTATTTGCTGGATCCGAGTAGAGCCAATTCCAAGGCTCGCTGTGCTGGTGTCTCTTCTGGCATCCTTAGCACATGGCCAAACATAGACTATCTTTGCTGGGCGACTTTTACAGACAGTGGGCGACGTATTATACATCTTGTATAGTGCATTGTTGGAAATTATGCTGTCTGGCCATCGGTGTCCAGAGATGGTGCATAGGTGTTTACGGTGGCAGGCATCGAGTTTGTCTAGAGCTGCCTTTCGTTATACAGTTATACAGCATCAAAGATACACAGGTTGCATTGCGTAAACGTAGCCTTTTTATCAAGGGCATCTTTGCTCTACAAGTCCATACCTTCCATAAGGACTGGAAAGCTATGTTCTCCATGACACAGCGTGCAGCAATGTCAGCAGTACTGCAAAGCAGTGAGTCCAGAATTGCACTTTTCCTCCATGGTTCGCCACCACGAAGTGGATCGTCATTTTGTTTAGTTTCATGCTTTGTAGATAGGTATATGTCAATGAACTTTGTTTTGGATTCATTCATAGAGATTCTCAATTTTTAGTTTGCTTGCTGCTAATGGGAGAAGTTCGTCAAGAGGTTTCTTTTCATCGTCGGCATATTCCACCTCTAGCGGCATACCCAGTATTGACACTGGGGTGAGGTGTGTGGGTGGGGTGGGAGGTTGGACTTGTGGAACTTTCCCGCACGAATTTCAATGCAGCAGCAAGGTAACATGTGAAAAGCACCAGAGATAGACCATGTCCCTGTGGCGAGCCGATTGATGTCTCAAACTCTACAGACTTCACTGACTTGACTCATACTCTCAGCTTGGTGTCTGCAAGCAGTGGTCTCACTAGTCGTAGCTCATCTTCATTGCAACTGGCCTGGCGTAGTACATCTTGGATCTTTGAGCGTATAATCGTGTCGAAGGACATGGCTACCTACACAAGCATGCGTTGAGCCCATACAATGTCTGCACAGCTGCATTCTCGTTTGAAGCCACTTTGACATGATCCAGTCAAGTCATCGATCTTGTCTCGGATGCGGCATAGAGTAACATTGGAAAGAAATTTCTATATGCTGTTGAGGAGCACAATGGGCCACATATTGGCTGGGGGAGCGGGGCAGGTGGCTTCTTGGCCTAGGGTAGTGCCTTGGCCTACAGCGTCGATGGGAAGGTGGTGCATAAAAGCTGAATTGATTAGGTGCGTGATCGGTTTTGAGATGTCACTTGCATATTTGAATAGTTCATTGATCATGCCATCAGGTCCAGATGCACGTCCATTTTTCAGGGCTTTAAGTGCCTTCTCAACGTCTGCCGTTTTAATTGGTGTTAGTAATGGCCTGGGGTCTCCTGAGAACGGGTGCAAGGGCTCATCATCATGGTCAGTGAACTATTCCTTGAACCATTCTCGAATCGAGAACTGTGCAATCATCCTTCATAAATCATCCTTCGGTTGTTAAATCGCCAACCCTTCGTGACTGTTATCCCCCCGACCATTCGTGACTGTTAACCGCCTGTAACTTTGAACTGTTTTAAATATTAAATGTTAAATGCCTTTTCATGTTATATGCTTGTGATGTTTTCTACTAACATTACTACGTGTTCTGCAAGTAGCTGCCCGCTAACCTCTGTGCACTCTTCTACATCGCCTATAATATTCTGCCTATAAGCTTCTCGCAGCAACATTTGCGCCACGTCTCTTTTCCCGATAAATGCTACCTTTTTTTCTTACAGCTTCTCTCTTCACACGCTACTGCTGTCGTAGCGCTGAGCCACTTAGACATACTTTACCATATATTTCTAGTATATTACTGCAAATAATATACCGCCTTAGTTATATTGTGTTAATATATCTTAAGGGTTGTACTCATCCTCCACTCCCGCTCATCTTTTTGTACCGTTCCTATTGAACCACTGGCTTCTAAATGCACATTGTAATAGATGCCTAGCTGCATCTAAATTAGGTAGAAACTTATCCTCTCAATTCACTCTTGTTTAGGCATCTTTTGTCACAGCACACCCGCTACTTGGTACACACTTACTAGCCACAGCTCACTTGGAAATAACCGCTATCTATACATAGCATCGATAAGTGTTTGAGGTCACTTAATTGGGCATTCGAGGCTATCGATGGTCTTGCCTACTAATTATTAACGTAATAGTGTGGCTAGCGGTTAGGCCATGATGCATAAACACACACCCAGGATAAAATCTCCCAACTACTAGTTTAAACACACAAAGACCTACAGTTTGCGAACTGTTTCCCAGAAGGCCCGCCTACGAGACATCAATAGTAGCATTCACCAATTTCTATTTCTTCTCCCCACTTTCGTACTGGCTTGTACGCAAAATTTGGTAGGAAACACTCCCTTTTGACGACCGTTTTTCGGACCTCCAGTCTATATTCCAGGCTGGGTCGTCGGAACCAACATACCGCTTTCCCGTCGCTCTCCTTTACACACTTGGGAAGCTTAAGCCAGCAACGACCGTTAGGCACGTTTAGAGCAGTGCCCTTAACTGTCGAGGAAATGAGGAAGGCTATACGAAAAGGTTCTCATCCCATCCTTCTCGTCTTCTTTTCCTCTTTTCTTCTCTTTTGTCTCTTTCTGGGAAAGAACGACTCGATCATCCATCTTGACGTAAGAATCTAACCAGAGAAACCAACCGCCGCTAAGCAGATTGCAACTCGTGATGAGGACTCTGACAGCTGATCAAATTCGACATAGAGAAGTGGCTGGGTTGCGTTCATATATGACAGGACCGACAACAATCCATGGATGCTGCAGCCGCTTCTGGTTTGCAAACGTTTGTAGGAGGAACATCGAGGAAGTGCACGCCCGCGAGGAACAAGCAATGCATTGTCAGCCTGCCTCCCTGAGATCGGACGACACCCGCCCTCCCGCCAGCAGCAAAGGCCTGCTGCCCGACGCCGACTTCATCAGCTGGGGATCACTTAGCACTCGACCCCGCATGACCGCGCTGCCACAGCTACAGCCGCCACCCTCTCATGGGGACAGAACTCACCATCGCCCAAGGGATGATGCCTAATACCTTCAGTGGGGTGGCAGCAACGTTGCCGCCGCCGCCGTTGCTTGCCCGTGTCGCAGCATGACCCCGTCGGTCGCCCTTCTGGCTGCAGTTCTCCATAGAAGAATGGTAACTGATGGATTTTCAGAGCCTGGGGACGAACCAGAGGGATGATATCTTGATAGCTATAGAATAGGAATGCGGGAAGTGAATCATGTGCTACATTATTGAACATCAACAACAGACATACCATTTTGGAAATATTTCCCTTAACAAGAGACTTGATCTAAGAGTCCATTGTAGTGGTCATGTTGTCTTTCTTTCCTAAGGCGGTAGTCAGGATTGAACGATACATGCAAACGCTCTCTTCTAATTAGTCCAACTCTCTTCTGACCATCTATTGGTTGTGTGAAAGATATTTAATTAAATAAACATGACGGGCCTGTTTGACATACTCTGTCCGTCATATACATCGGAATATATGTCAAATGATCGGATTATGATCAGAGCAGACTAGGGCTATCTCCTAATGTGAGATGCAGAATACATCTATGTAATACAAATTTAGAGTTGGTGCTCATCTCCTACATGCTGGTGGCGATAAAATGCATATGCTAATAGTGTTTAGTCTTGTATTAGATCTTCAAGCAGTAACATATGATAACAGGCCATCTGGAGTCTAGTGTTCAAACTGTATCCACGTTTAAGGTGTAGTACGAACATGATTGATGCCTGTCTCTCCGCGCCAGTGCCACCGAGCACACTCCTATCCCTCTTCCCCACCACCTCCTCCTCTCTCTCTCTCTCTCTCTCTCTCTCTCTCTCTCTCTCTCTCTCCCTCTCTCCCTCTCTCCCTCCCTCTCTCCCTCCCTCTCTCCCTCCCTCCCTCCCTCCCTCCCTCCCTCTCTCTCTCTCTCTCTCCCTCTCTCTCTCTCCCTCCCTCCCTCCCTCCCTCCCTCCCTCCCTCCCTCCCCCCCCCCCCCTCCCTCCCTCCCTCCCTCCCTCCCTCCCTCCCTCCCTCCCTCCCTCCCTCCCTCCCTCCCTCCCTCCCTCCCTCTCTCTCTCTCTCTCTCTCTCTCTCTCTCTCTCTCTCTCTCTCTCTCTCATTCTCAAACTGTTCACCCCCACCCTCTCCCAGAGTATAATGTACCAATATGTGCACACATTGTTGTCTGAATAATGATAAATACAAGTACTTCCGTTCAATGATCCATCTCCTGTATCCATAATGACTAACGACCGCGAAAAAACGGTACGAAGATGGCAGACACGAAACAGCCACTAATTATTCAGTGCCTCTTTTATATTCTCACGCTACTTGAATATAACCTATGCATAGTTCTATCCGTCTCGCTAACACTGCTTTTAGGTAAACTGATGTAAGATTGGCCGACTGCTGAAACAGAATGTCTATACTGTCTTCTACAAATACCTACTAGATAAGAAACGTGAAAACCTATATCTCCTAATGCATTCGGTTTATTGATACAAGAATGCTTATTTAGTATCATTTAGCTAGAGGGTCTGCTGCCTGTACATTAAGCCTTTTGATTCCGAAAGTTTGAATTCGAAAAACCGTTTACAGTTAAATATTTTGAAATTCATCTGACTTGGAGCTGTTGCTGACAGCAACAGCTTCCTGTCAACTTACTTTCAAAATATGCAACAGTTTACCTGTATAGTTACCTTGAAATGGAGATCGGGTATACCGGGTTCAACGCGCTAAACTATTGAGAGACCAGCTTCTGTATTTGAATAGTACAGAGCCTACCACAGGAGCCAGTTGCTAAAACTGTTGCTCTACTAAGACAACATCCATAGTTTCAAAGTGAACACCAAATTTGCATTCGCTAGCTTCCGCTAGATTATGCCTGGTGAATGCGTTGTATCAATTGGGGAATCCTGTTTCTCAGTCAATCACATGACGTCATAATCAACTACGTCTCTTGTATGATGACGTCATTATCAATTACGTCAAGAATGAAACGATATAGTCCGTCACAAATGATCAATAGTCCGACAGCTGTACGAATTGTATATTTGTACTATTTCACAAACATTCTTTTGAATATTTTGAAACTAATTTGACTGGGCGGTTCAGGGATCGGTCGATCCCAAAACGAGCAAAGTATGGGTGGAGCTTAGCTAAGGATGTGCAGGGCATAGCTAAAACTGGATTTCTCCATAGGCTTAGCATGCACGTGCACGTACACGCTGCAGTACTCATATACTAGGCGCACGCACATTCTTAGAGAATATTTTCAATAGTCCACTGCGTTATGGTTTGAGGTAGAAACATCGCAGAAAACCTTTTTTTTCAGGTACAGAATATTATTAGCTTACCTGGCCTGAAAGGCCAAGTGAGCTTATACCGTGGCGACCCTCCGTCATGAACCCCGCCCGACGTCCGTCCAGTCGTCACCTTTTTCGTTAAACGACTTCTCATGAACCGCTGAGTCGATTTAATTTATATTTGGGAGGAAGCATCCCTAGGGCATAGAGATTCAAGTTTGTTCAAACGAAGCCGATTGGCCAATTTGGCCGGCAGCCATCTTGGATCTTGGCCAATTTTTAGAAATATGTTTAAAAATCTTGTTCTCCGAAACTGATTGGGAGATCGATTCAGCACTCATGAAATATCATCTAGAACAAGAATTTCCAAGAGAACTTGATTGGTCAAATAGTTTGGTGGCCATCTTGGATGACCTAGTTTTCGTGAAATCACTTCTCCAGGACCGCTGAAAGGATCGTACCAAAGTTTGGGAGATATGATCAAGGCTTAAGGGCAATTAAAGTTTTTTTTAAAGAGAAGTTGATACGTAAAAAACCATGGCAGCCGTGGTTCAATCAAAATGTAGCGTGCTTGGCGGCCATATTGGAATTTTTATTTGATGGATTTTGAAGCCGAAATTGGTTTTGTATAGATTTCTGTGTATTCTGATTTCAAATTTGCCACTTTCGAAACTGTCGGATAAACGGGTTGGTGGCCTCTTGGATCATTTTCCCGTCAAAAGCCCACATACTAAAGTAATGGGAAATTAAAAATATCTTCTCGAAAACATCTGGGCCGATTTAAATTATATTTGGGAGGAAGCATCCTTTGGACATAGAGATCTAAGTTTGTTCAAACGAATTTGGATGGCGGCCATCTTGGATTTGGCCTGGGGATGTTCTTTTTTATTATAAATCTCTGAAACTGTCTGGGAGATTGATTTAAAACTCATGAGATATCATTTAGGATAAGAGCTGAACCAAGTTTGTTCAAGGGAACTTGATTGGCCGAATGTTTCGGCGGCCATCTTGAATGCCCAAGTTTTCGCGAAAATGACTTCTCCAGAACCGCTAGATGGATGGGGGTCAAAATTTGAGAGATATGGTTAGAGACTAAGGACAATAAAAGTTTGTTCAAGGGAAATTGATATATACAAAAACATGGCTGCTGTGGGCCAATCAAAATGTAGCGTGCTTGGCGGCCATATTGGATATTTGTATTTGATGGATTTTGAAGCTGAAATTGGTTTTATATAGGTTTTTGGGTATTCTGATTTTAAATTTGCCATTTTCTAAACTGTTTGATAAACAGTTTGTGGGCCATCTTGAATTCGCCACCCCCACCCCACCCACCCCCGCCTAAAACTCCCATACTAAAGCAATGGGAAATTTAAAATGTCTTCTCCTCAAGAACCACATGTCCGATTTCAACAGCCATCGCGGATTTTGACCGATTTTTAGAAACGTCTTTAAAAATCTTCTCCGAAACCGTTTGAGCGATCAATTCAAAACTCATGAAATATTATTTAGGGCAAGAGGGTAACAAATTTTGTCCTAAGGAACTTGATTGGGCCGATTCACTCGGCGCCCATCTTGGATGACCTTTTGGACGATTTTATAAAATGTCTTAAACATCTTCTCCCAAACTGCTTGTGGGATAGATTCCAAGCTCATAAAATATTATTTAGCAACAGCCGAACCACGTTTGTTCAAGCAAACTTGATTGTCAAAATGTTTCGGCGGCCATTTTGGATTACCTAGTCATCATCACTTAGGGCATAGGGGGCCAAGTTTGTTCAAAGGAAGCCGATCGGCCAATTTGGCCAGCGACCATCTTGGATTTTGCGGCTGAGTTTTAGAAACGTCTTTAAAATCTTCTCTGAAGCAGCTTGGGGTATCGATTCAAAACTCTTGAAATATGATCTAGTGCAAGGGCTGAACCAACTTTGCTCAAGAGAACTTGATTGGCCAAATGGTTCGACGGCCATCTTGGATGACTTACGTTTTGCGAAAATGACTTCTCCAGAACGACAAAACGGATCGTTCCGAAATTTGACAGATATGATTAGGGACTAAGGGCCATTAAAATTTATTCAAAGGAAGTTGATACGTAAAAAACCCATGACCGCCGTGTTCTTGTTATGCCTTTGACCAGCTCCTTCAGGCTCTACTTATAGTTAATGCCCTTTCTAGTTGAAATGCCTATATTCCAGGTGAGCGATACAAGTCCCTTGGGCCTTTTGCTTGGAAAACCATATCCAAAATCCCCTGCTGACAACTTAAAAAAACCAAGACGGCGCCCAAGATGGTCACCATTGATTGCTAATTTCTATGACTTTCTATATCTGATGAATTACATTATCAAGTAGAACGCTTAGAAACAATGGACCTTTCCAATTTTACTTATGCCCCGCCAATCACTAGCTAAGCTCCACACACATCGCTGTGTTGGGATTGATCGATCCCCGAATGCCATGACTATCAATTTCGTGAAAACTATACTGCTAAGTTGTTGAGTATTTTGTAACTAATTTGCCTGGTGCTGTTGCTGCCTATGACAGCAACAGCGCCCAGTCAAATTAATTTCAAAATATTTATTAAATAATACAAATAAACAATTTGTACAACAACGCATAGTCCGTCTTCAAATATGCGTGTTCTTGACGTCCTTATCGACGTCATTCATAACGTCATTGATTGTGATGTCATTCTACACGTCACATAGTTAATTATGATGTCATACGATGGATGGATAGAGTGGAAAGGTCTATTGCTTTATGACACGGTGAACACTATGATAAAAGAGCTTGTGCTAAGCGACCAAATCTTTGGTTTAATATAAGCCATTTAAGTTGGCCGATATCCATCACCAATTGCGATTGTTTTCTATATCTGATGAATCATGTGATTTAAAATCAAGCATAACAATATATGCTTTGTGATATGAACAACTCTTTATAATAAAAACATTTTTGATATCGCTTCAAATTTTCAAATTGACTGCTAATGCTTCATCCAAGATGGCCGACAATCATTGCTGATTGCTATCATCTTCTATATTTTATGAGCCGCAATGACTAAAAAAAAATCAAGTTGGCCTACAATGCGATTTATGCATAGGCCTACATTTCCTAATTTTACCATATTCTTCAAACCGAAAGATCAACTAAACCGAAAGATGTACTCGCTGATGCGATTCATTTCTTTTATCACGTTTTGGTAATGTCCGTGAATGGATTTAGAAAATTCCATTGGTGACACAAAGTGAAATTTGATGTCCATTCATGGTATTATTGGATGTGAGACGGCACCATCTCTTTAAAGGCATGGGGGCAGGAAAGCATTTCAAATGATCTCGGATAATAATAAAAATCTAATCTGTTTAATTCAAACTTGAATAGACCATAAGGAGAGAATACAATGGGGTATCAGATATGGCACACAAGTATCTGACGTCATAATCAAATACGTCATTTGTTAATGGACCTTTCCAGCTTTAGCTATGCCCCACCCATCTCTAGCTAAGCTCCACCCACAACTCGCTCGTGTTGGGATCGATCGATTCCTAAACTCCGTGACTATCAATTTCCAGAGAACTATGCAGGTAAGCTGTTAATTATTTTGAAACTAATTTGACTGGTTTCTGTGCCAGCGCCCAGTCAAATTAGTTTTAAAATATTCGACAGCATGTTTATTAAATAGTAAAGACATACAATTCATACAATCTGACGGACTATTAAGCGTTTAAAGGGGAACACTAGAAGGGTCACCATCGTTTGCATAAAATACGCAGTTCTATTGTAGAGCCCATATTTAAGCTACTGTGTAAAGCTTTCCCCCGACATTTGTATATAAATCCGAGTAAAATGGTGTTAAAAAACGCTATGTTACTATAATTTTCTGAGAGTTAATTTAACCTACGACGTCATAGGTTGAATCCCATCCGACAAGAACCATAATAACGGCACGCTGAAGACAGGAGTGCATGCATTTGGATGGCGATATCTCTATCGGTGATAATGATATCGACATCATTTATATATGTACAGATTGAAGAGATTAAGACGCGTATCACTCTATCGCAAATTGATGGAATGTCTTTGTTATTTTCATACATTAATTGCCGAACCCTAAGATGGCCATTTTCTATGAAGATACCTGCCAAATACATTAAGATTACAACATTTCAGGAAGTTTTGAGGCTAATATGAAAACATAAGTACTTAAAGATGGACTGGATGTATGTACAAACTATTTAAACTCTCATATTAATAGATGAAACTTTAATAACAGTTTCTGCCGTAGCCCCAGTGAGAGTGTTGATTCAATAGTGGCAATTAAACTGATTTGCCTATACTATCGCATCATTCATTTATCTCAAGATCAAAACTTCACGTCAAAATTGGCACCATCAGAGAAATCAGACAAAGTACTGTTAGTATATATTCCTCAACATTTCTGCAAATATAGTTTATATATTCCTATAACCGCTGAAGAGAACCCCCTTATAAAAACGCAATTCGCAATTTTATTGCGATAGCGTTGGATGACTACGAGAAAAACGTTCAACTTATGACGTCATACGCCTCATCCGGGAATAGAAATTTAACTAATGTATCACATATTTAAATAACGAAGATATATACTTCTAATTTGAGCACAGATCTTACAACTATATTTTTGAAAACGTTACGGTCTGTAGATTAATTTTATACGCAGTAGTATAGAGGGTCTGGTGTTTCCCTTTAAGACGGACTAAATCGATTCAATCATGACGTCATGATTATGACATCACCATACACCTCACATAGTTCATTATGACGTCATATGACCGATGGATAAACTGGAAATGTAAATTGACGTCAAAATTAGATACGTAGAGGACTTCTTAGATCATACGTGTTTGAATTGTATGTCTTTGATAAAATTACAATTTTATAAACATTCTTATGACTCTAAAACACCTAATTTAACTGAGTGCTGTTGCAACAGTAACGCCAAGCCAAATTAGTTTCAAAATATGCACCAGCTTACTTGTATAGTTTTCTTTTGAAATTGAGATTCTGGGACTGCATTGTTAAAAGCCACCAAACACGCGTGAAAAGTGGACGGGGCTTATCTAGAAATGTGCGAGGTCACGGGACATTACTAGAAATATATCCCTCTATTGCTTGTGAAATTCCCCGCGTTTTTGGGGTGCCTGTCCTGGGGGACAGTGGCGGGGTGTGGTCGGCTGCAGACATTTGCCGGCCACGGGCTAGATGACCGGCTGAGCCACTTGGTTCCCGTGGGGCCGTGTGTGCATTCGCTTCTAAAGGGTTTATCTCGATTGTGACGTCAGATGCTCCACTCCGAACACCCTGCTGCTGGGTGGATCAGAGGTAATCTGGGTTGGTGGGTTGTGGTGGGGGGGGGGGCTTATGGTGGTGTGGTCGGGTGAAATTATAAGTTGCCTCCTTTTCTGACTAGGATCTCTGTGAGGGGGCCCCATCAGTTGTCAGGATTCCTAGTACAGAGCGACAGAGACAGGATTAAATATAAAGCAACGTTTATTAAAGCCAAAATAAAAAACCCCAATTACAATCTCCTTTGACACTTCACGCAGAGGCTATAAAAAGAATGTTGTCAATAGTAAAAGGCGAATATGACTGGAAATAATAAAGTGGTTATAACGAATAAGTTATAGTATGAAATAAACTTGACTCGTAGGTATTCTTTCTCTGGGCTACGAAAAACTGTCTAACCCAGTTGAAAAGATGTACATTGTATGCGTTTTCTTACTGGACCAGACCAGGAGGATAAGTGTCCGGAACGGCACTGGATATACTTGTGATAAAGATAAATGATATTAATTTTAGAATATCAATAGGATGTAAAATGATACTTCATTATATGAACAGTTGTGTCATGGACTTACAAGTTTGGCCCCTTACACGGGAAAAATCTATATAAGTAATGTAGGACGAGGAAAGAAGTCGCCCTAAAAGGAGGCGCTGAAATGCTCAAGTGCCAACTAAGGTCACCACCATATAGGGTGATCAATGTAAAATACTGACAGAATTACACAGGATTTGAATCCACTATGATGTGCAAAGGTCCAGATAATCCGGACAAGGTTCCACCCTAAACATAAGGTTTCGCTCTCACCATAACGTTTCTCTCCTACTTAAATAACCAGATTCCCCTAAAGGTCATCATAACTGATGAGAAAACCAATGAGGAACTAAAACTTTAATACACCTAGCTGACCAGATTTCTACGATTTAATAGGGGACTTGGAACCAAATCTCTGATTCTTCAGTGTCAGTAAGTTCACTCCAGAGAAGCACTGGACGGACAACTAGAAATTGGGCATGTGGCACGGTGAAACCCAATCAGGCGAAGATCGTCCGGTTCCAGACAAGTCCACCTGATTTATACTGCGGAAACAGGTGGAATTGTCTATTCAAGCGCCGGTAACAATGGCCCAAGAAATGGATCCTGGGAAAGGCAACGAGGGCGTTATTACAACATGAAGACTCTAAGAATACAAGAACTTAATAAAAGTTAAGGGTTGCTGATCAAAGGACTCGCCTGCAAATAATACAATTGATTAAGATGCTCCGATATCAACGCTATCCATTTCAACCCACGTGGAAGGGCTAAGGAATCGCTTGTCCGGAATTTGAAGACAAAATATATAGCTCTGGCTAGACTACTTCCCACTTCTGTCGACAAGTATGCAATGGTTCGTCCATCAAATAATGTTATGGTCTCGTCACCTGTAAGTGGCGGTGGTCAGTACGTCTACCAAACTTCAACATGAAATCATTATTTGAACGTTCTAAAAACCTGAAACTACCCCAAGTCTGAAAGCTATATGTGGGCGGGAACAGGTCCGTATAGTCGGTCGACGACTCGACGTCAGTTGGAAGCACTCGTAGGACGGAAATCTCTACGCATGTGTGGGTAGGAGAAATATAAGTTCTGATTTGGGTTAAATAACTTAATAATATGAATGACCGAAGCAGCCATAAAACACTCTAAGACTTTCAAGAAAAGATAGCTGGTTGGTTAATCCAATCCGACACAGAAATCTGATATGTCAACTATTAATAACCCTCACCCTCTAGCAGGGAATTACATTCAATCATTGCGCTAAAGCTGCTGACTCTAGGACAGCGCGTAAATTTCCCTAGATGTGTAATATATTAAAGTGAGGTGTGGTTTGAAAACGTATGGTTTACGTTATGTAGTAATCCGATTAAATAATAATATAATAGAATAAACTAATAAGAAAATAACGTGTCCGGATATATGTATAGACTATAAACGTGTCCGTATATTTATAAACTGCAAACAAGTCCGTATAGCTATAAATTGTCCTGCACAGGATATGGATCCCTCCAGAAGACCAGTTAAGTCCATGCCTCGGGGTAGGTGGGTTGAGAATGAGTGTTCACTTCCGCAAATGAAATCACCACAAAATCCGGCGGCGCCAGACAATCAGGATAACCGGAACAGACCAGGAAAGCTGCGCCCTTCGTCCAACCCTTCACCTCTCACCAGTAGCGAATATTACTCTGGGTCCACTAACAGCTATTAGCCTAGCATGAATACTGAATCTAACGTCCATTAAGCTGACATACGTGTCCACAATAAGATGGAGGTGAGGTTCCACGCTCCTTCGATGTGAAAAGGAAAATCGCAAGTCAGCCGACAAGGAGAAGTTACACGGAACAAGATGTCTAAGAAATGTGACTGGAACCAGCCAGATGCCTCTCGCAACTACGGCACTAGAAAGCGTTGGTGAAAGCGTAAGAGACTGACCGGCTCCAAATTTTCATTACAACGGCATGATGAATGACTGCAATGGAGGGTATGTGAAACAATATGCGGCTTCAGGTGATTAGAACGTCACTGCAGATGCATGTCTAAATAACGTATTGGACAAACATGTAGCAACATTCCTAGACCTTCACTTGAACAGAACATAAGAGGACTACACAATTTCAATTGGGCTTCAGGGTGCTGGTTAAAGCTGTCGTTTAGACAACCATATTAGATTAAAATTTCTCCGAGTGCTGGTGTTAACAGCTGTTGTTCTGGAATGGCGGAATCATCTGGAATGCAAAAAAGTGGAATCAGCAAATTTGGCACATACATTAAAATTGTCCCTGGTTAGAAGTGCTTTAAGGTTCAGGTCAAAGGGTGAAATATATAGGCCACTTGGTCAGTAAGTTCATACTGGATTACACGTCTTAGTCATGGAATATGAAGGTAGAATCACTAATCTAGCCCATCCCTTCATACTCTGGCTGGATAGCCATATTTTGGGCTTCACGTCAAAGAGCCTAATATCTAGTCCACGAGGCCACTAAGTGCTAGATCACAGGATAACTAAGCACATACATAAATACAAAATTTATCCCGAAATCTGAAAATGAAAGTATGAAAGTAGGCTAGCATTGCCATATTTGGAACACACCCTCATGTAGCGATTGGTTAGGCTTGCTTTGAGTTTTAGCTCAAATTGTCAAATATTCTGATCACGGGATTACTAAGTGCATTGGAAAGCAGAGTGGAAAGCGTGAGTGAGCGCATACGCCGAGTGCAGGCTAGTTCATGCTGTGCTATGTTGTATTCCCCTTTCTGGACTGATTATTCTTAAATGGCGAGCATTGATACTGTCAGTATAGCTGATTTCAAACATTTGATATAAATGAAACTAATTTCATACAATAGTAGATTCTAACTATTTTCATTCTGCCATTTATATATTCTTTTGCAAGTTGAACTGGCTATTTGTGTTGCTTTGTATCCCACTGTCACGTATACATGGGAATAGGCGGTAGCGCATATATTCTAAATACAGTGCATATAAAGGTTAAGCATCTGGCACTTAGTATTATTGGTCGATCAGGACATGGACACTTATAAATAAAACTAGTTACGCCTCCTATTTTTTTTACTATATTGGTAACCTGCCCGATTTTCGGCAGCTTAGAAACGGATCAGGATTTACGGGTAGGGAAGAGCGGGAATAGTTTGGACATAGGGAATGTCAGGCTACACCCTATACTGCCCAAATCGTACATGCTACGAACTCTGTAAATGTCCAGGCATATGTCAGTTGTATATAGGTATGAATACACGTTTTCTGTTTTTGCCTGTTTGATGTGAGTTTTGGCTATATGAACGTAACTGTTTATTAGCAATGCATTTGAGTAACAAAGACATGCCATAGAACGTGATAAACTAGAGAAAGTAGCGCATTTTCAGGGCACAAGACTGACGTTAATATATGGTCATAGCTGTCTGTGTTACATATATTATTTGTTGGGGGTAGCTTCGGACATCTAGGTGTTCGGAACACAGCACAAATAATTATTGTTTGGTATATATGTATGTATGATTACTGGGTACTTTCATTATCGGCCCAGCATAGGCCCAGTAGGCTGCCATACCACAACAAACTACTCACTTGTGGTGGTTATAGCGTATTTCAGAAATAACTTTGTACGTTTCCAAAACAAATTATAACGTGGTTTTGCGTAAGACATTTCGGGCTAAGGCATGTCTTCCAATTCAATTATGTTCAAAATATTCAACATAGTATTTCTTACATTGCATTCAATCTACACTGTAGGCCTAATTATAAGTGTGCCAATAACGCATGGCAGGTATTACAGTAGTTCAATGGTTGCTGGGACTCAAGATTTTTCTATGCTCTCAAACTAATTCTTAAAAATTAAATTAAAAATTATACAGTCAGTCAGCAGACTTACAGCCTCAAATTACAGAAACATATAGATGATTTGAGTATGGCTTGTTTCAAAGTCAATAAGCTAATCTTCAAACAATTTGACACACCATCATTGTGCGCCTACAAATGGTATATATTCGCCTGCCTATAAATTCTCATACTTTAGCTTAGGCCAAATGATTAACTATTAGGGCGAGTTTTAGTGAGTCTCTTGATGAAAACATTGGCTAAACATCAATTAACCAATAAGCATATTTCTGCAAATTTTTTATCATTTGTCCTTTTTCTTTTATGTGTCAAAACAGAAAACTACTTTCTATAACTCTCATCTAGTATGATAGACAGACTAGTAACTCATTGGATACATACTCTAATGTATGTGTCTCTTTTGTACACACTATACTGGACTTTGTCAGGTTGAAAGTTTATTTGGATATGGTATTAAAATCGCCGACTCCCACACTTTGGCAGACAAGCAACTTTCAAGTTCTCTGAAACTACGCGAATTACCGGATGGAAGGTCAAATTTCAGGCTGTGTAGGACGTCCGGGCGTGTGCAAATAATAATAATCATCTACCATATTTCTCTAGAATTCAATGACAGTTAAAATGAAATCGACTGATCTTTATAGAACACTTTGACTGAAAATTATTGTTGCTTAAGGCAGCAACAACTTTCAGTCAAACGTTTTTAAAGTATAGTAAGCCGGATAAGCACGAAAACACACGTATGCTGATTGTGTTTTAAAGTAGGACGCTCGTTAACACTAGTAACACGAACCTGAACCTCCTCCGCCTTTTAAAGAATGTTTGTCAAGTTTGATAAATTTCATTATTTTTTTTTGTAAAATAGCGATTGCGTTTCCTCGACATCCAGTCTAATATTTCTCTCTTGGATGAGTTCCGGGTGAGTTCCGGGTGTTGAGTCAAATTCTCCCCGCCTGTCCGTCACTACTATTACCAGGTTCGTGCGCAAATTCACGTACACAATATACTATACATATAATACGTCAGAGTTTGTTTAGAATACAAATATAGGCCAGTTCGTAAATTCATGAGAGTTCAGCGCCTATAATATGGAATGAATGAATACGTATCCCTAATTCAACTTCACAGCTAAATAAATGGAATGGCATCCTCGTATGTTAAGATTTATTTCGTTTCATTAGGCCTACATTGCAGTACACTCTTTAAGCCTCTAAAAGTATACATTTTAATAATGCCATGTTCAAGCATTTTGGTGTGAGTCAAATGTTTTGTTTGTTTTTAAGACTTGGTATGGAAAACTGCCAGAATCGACCATTTCCGGCGGACGTAAAACAATTTGCTATTTATAGAAAAGAGAGAAATTGGGCACATATTATGTTTCCTTAACGAGATGATAGTTTCATGATAGATCTAGACATTTAAAGCTCCAAGCTATAAACGCATTTTGAAAATTTTCATTTAAACAAAAAAAGAACAGACTTAAAGTTCCCATAAATTGAAAAAGGATATGGATTTTAAATAAACATAGGGCTATTTGTTACTTTATGAACACATTAAAGTTCTCATAAATTGATAAAAGATGTGCATCCTAAATAAATTCAGGACTATTGTTACTTTAAGGACATTTTAACTAACCAGGAGTGTAGCTGCCCTTTTGGTAAGATATTTGCTGGTGCCATTATTTCATATTTTGTGTTCGCTGGTCCTCAATTGCCGGTATAAAACCATTATCTTAATGCTAACGCTGGCCATTATCCTGATGGCTTCCAAGGTGAATACATAGAAGTGCGTAGCTTGGTTCAATCAGTGGCGGATAGAAGTGCGTAGCTTGGTTCAATCAGTGGCGGCGCACAGGGGTGGGGGGCAAAGGGTGGAAAATGCCCCCCCCCCCCCTACAAAAATAGTTTGCCCCCCCCCCCTACTTGCCCCCCCCCCCTCCTAAAAATGTGCATGAAAATATTCTTTATTGATGTATACAGAATTGTTGCTGTAGTCCATTAAATTACAGCAATGGTAGGACAGGAAACGTAAGCAAAACTATTTCTTTCTCCAGCCACAGACAGCAGACATGTTACGTAATACGATACTATTTTAAGCATCTGAGTCAATGGTTGAGTTGAAAAATGTACAAATCCTTTCTACAGGCTACATACATACATATCGTGGACAGTAAGCGTGCTTAATCTCTTGAAACGCTTTGTTATCCTCACTTCCCTTGGAAAGCGTGATACTGTTCACAAATCTGATGACTTTAAAACACATATTTTATTCCCAACTGTTGATAAATTTCTGAATGAGTTGCAGACGATTTTCTGGTGACCAATTAAGTATATTCTGATCCCTATCAGCTTTTGATCCATCTTCAAAAGAGTTCTTGGATTTAGAGATAACCAAACCCATAGCTGAACACTATAAATTGAATCTCAATGATCCGAGTCAATGGTTGAGTTGAAAAATGTACAAGTCCTGTCTACAGGCTACATTACATAAATATCGCGAACAGTAAGCGTGCTTAAATGCCTGGGACTTAATCTCCATATTAGCGCAGTCTTTCAACGGTGTTTATTATTACGGTGTATTGGAACTTGGAAGAGCGAACAATAACATCCGGTCTTGCAACTAGCATTGTATAGTTATGTAAACAGGTGAATAATCATTATTAACTACATTATTAATTGCTAACTATAGGATTCTTGGTATTCAAGTATAGGCCCGCCTTGTGATTTATTAAGTAGCGTAATGGATATCCGGAAATTTATCCGACGGAAACACACCTTAGAGGACACTGGGGCTTATTCAGATAGCCCTAAGCGTAAAAAACAATGTGTAGGTGGAGAGGGGAATTTTCACACAGGAGAAGGTGATGCAGATGAATCCGACCATGATGACATTCTAGGAGAGCCCGAGCAGGTAACTACGTTTATCTATTTTTCTATTTATTTGCAGTCAAACCTGTATTGAGCTCCGAGTATCAAAGTCACAAATAAGTGGTCACTAAACGACTAAAGACCAAGTTGTCTCTTACCCCTTGGCATTCATATCAGACGGCTTCTGCGGTGGTCTTGAGAAATGTCCATTTGCAGACCATGACAATACTATTTTCGAAAATTTACTAATGGAATGACTGGATCGATAACCAAGCCAGTCATTCCAAGCATAAATTTTCAAAAATAGTCTTCTCTTGGTCTGCAAATTGACATTTTGTATGAGAAAATGGAAATTTACTTGAACAATTCGAGGAATGTCTTACCACATTACTATCTTGTGACACCGCCAAACCCCCACACCATCCCTGGATCTTCCCCCTCCTCAGAAAGCATGTAGTCTATGAAACGGATTTGACTTCATTCACTCACTCGATCGTTCGCTCGCTCGCTCGTGCACTCACTCACTCGCTGACTCACACTCACTCACTCACTTGCTGGCTCACTCGCTCGCTCGTTGGCTCAATCACTCGCTGACTCACTCACTCGCTGGCTCACTCACTCGCTCGCTCACTTACTCACTCGCTCACGGTCTCGGTCACTCACTCACTCACTCACTCACTCACTCACTCACTCACTCACTCACTCACTCACTCACTCACTCACTCACTCACTCACTCACTCACTCACTCACTCACTCACTCACTCACTCATACCATCCACCACCCCTCCCTCCCTCCCACCATCCCTCACACAGTCGCAGTCGTGCAGCCACAAAAGCAGCTTCTCGTTATAAACAAATTTTACTGTAGTGTTTAGAGGTGCTTGCTGCCATTACAGGGACAACAATTTGTTTGTTTTATAGGTATCATCTGAGTCTGACCCATCATCTTCAAACCTACTCCCTGCGACTGCAAATCCCCTCATCGGTGTGAACAAATATAAGTGTTTCAGCCTTTCAGTACCTGCCGACATTTCTCACACACCAGATGATGGACCAACACGACTTTCCACATTAACTCGGCATAACTACCCAAAATCATGTGGTAGAAGATTTAACCCAGATTGGTATGTTCAATACCCATGGATCGAATATTCAAAGTGTGAAGACACGGTATATTGCTTTGTGTGTAGACATTTTTCGACTTCGCAGGATAAAGAAACTGCGTTCACTTCAGAAGGGTATAATATGTGGAAAACGTGCACAGGAGAATTGCCAAAAAAACAACAGACTTTTAAGGCACAAAAATTCGGAAAATCATGTTGATTGCACGAGCAGATATAATGCGCACAAGGAGGCAAAACTAAGGTGCAAATCTGTGGCAGATATGTTAGATGACAGTCATACATTGACTGTAAAAAGAAGAACCGTGAATATATCAAAACCATCGCTGATACATTGAGATTGACGGCAGTCCAAAATATAGCTCAGAGGGGACATCGGGAAACAGACAAATATGAAAATAACGGTAATTTCTTGGAGATTTTAGATTTCCTGAAAAAACTACTCAGAGCCACTCTGTCTTCGACTATCAAAGGGACCAAAAATGCCAGCTACATGCATCACACAGTTCAGAACGCAATACTGGAAATAATGTTTGAAATAATTCTTGCAGAAATACAACAAGAAGTGTACATCGCGAAGTTCTTTTCCATTTTGGTAGACGAAACGAAAGACTTATCAAACACAGAACAGTTGTCCATTGTTGTTAGATATTTCTTGGATGGTGACATTCATGAAGAGTTTATTGCTTTCACAGCAGCTGAGGATTTAACAGCAGAGAGTCTCTGTAGATATATTCAAGAAGGACTCAAATCCAGTGGAATTGACATAAACAATTTGATAGCTCAACGCTATGATGGGGCTTCTGTGATGAGTGGCAAACAGCAGAGAATACGCGACACGCACTCTACATACATTGCTTAGCTCATAAACTTAATTTAGTTATCATTGATGCGGTGAAGTTAGTCATACCAGTAGCTGAGTTCTTTTCGACTTTGCAATTGAGCTATAACTTTTTGAGTGGATCAAATGTACAAGCAAGGTGGGTCCAGTACCAGAAAGAAAAGTACCCTGTTGAGAAGCTGATTGAATTTAAGAGTTTTTCTGACACACATTGGGCTAGCCAGATCAGAACAATTGATGCAATCAAAAAACGATTTGACTGCTTTGTTTCATTCATAAAGTATGTGGATCTCTCATATCATAATCGTGACAGAGCTCTGAGTGCTCGAAGCATTTTAGCCCAGTTAGATCAGAACTTTATCTACTGCATGTTGCTACTGTTAGATATTTTGCAGAAGTCAAAGGGAGTTTCAGATATGCTGCAGGACTCGGCTATTGACTATGTCAGAGCTGCAGACTTGATTGAGACTTTAATTGAGGAAGTAGAGACATACCGAAATGATGAAAAGGCAGCCGACTACTACACAGCTTCGGTTGAAGTGGCAAAATGTAACAGTTTGACATATGCAGAGTCTGATCCTGAACAGAGTGCTGGACAAAAGAGGCAGAGGAACATACCCAGTCACATGAAAGACTTTGTCATCTTGACTTCCCTTGGAAAGCGTAATACTGTTAAAAAATCTGATGACTTTAAAACATATTTTATTCACAACTGTTGATAAATTTCTGAATGAGTTGCAAAGACGATTTTCTGGTGACCAGTTATGTATATTCCGATCCCTATCAGCTTTTGATCCATCTTCAAAAGAGTTCTTGGATGTAGAGATAACCAAACCCATAGTTGAACACTATAAACTGAATCTCAGTGATCTGAGCATAGAAATCCAGCAAGCTAAAAGCGTGATAGAGAGAGGCAACAAAACCTTTGATTCAATGATCGAATTTGCAGAATTTTTGAAACCACTGAACATGGCTTTTACAGAGCTGTACAAAGGCCTTCACATCGCTCTAACTCTTCCAGTAAGCACTGCTGGGTGTGAACGGACATTCAGTAAACTCAAACTCATCCAAAGCTCACTGCGCACAACAATGGAGGACAGTTTCCTAAAGAGTTTAACCGTTATAAGTGTAAATAGGAAGAGAGCATTAGACATTTATTTGGAGGATGTTGTAGATAAAATGGTCGGAAGGTTTCCAAATATGCGTCTTATATTGGTCTAAACGTTCATCTTTTTCTACGAGTATATGCACTATATAATCCATCAACACGACAACAACTGCAGAGACAGAAAACTTGTGATTTTATTTAACCCTTCAATCATTAAAATTCCAGTTTCTCAATTTTAAGTCCAAGACAGGTAAGCTGTTGATTATTTTGAAACAAATTTGCCTGGAAAGTCATATTTGTTTGAAAATATGCAACATAATATTTCCATGCAATATTAAGCATTTGCCGCTTCTGAGTTCTTGTCTCTAAGGGTTAAAGTGTTAATGCTGATTACCATATGCAGTAAAGTTAAGATAGCAGAAAATGGCTTCTCAGCGCATCTAATTTCAACATTTTCCCGGTGGGGAACCCTCGAAACAACCCAACATTTGGAGCGGGGCAGGGCCACACCTCCCAGACCATCCACAAACCTTGACCCCTCCCCCCCCCTAGGACAAACCTGCCCATGTCTTGCCCCCCCCCCCCCCCCTAACACACATTACCTGGTGCCGCCACTGGGTTCAATACTAGATATATATTTACTATGGTGCAAATGAAAACAAATATATTTATAACACGTTTACTGAAAACTGCTGCTGCCTGTAGCAGCAACAGCTTCCTCTAAAATTGTTGTCAAAATAACATGCAGCTCATAATACAATTATCACTGGGTAAAGATTTGATAACGATTTCAATAAAATTGATCTCAAAATACCCAGCATGGCTGTCAATGTTTCAAGACTTGTTGAATATATTTTGAGCAACTTTGCCGATATCCATTGCTGACTAATGCAGCAAAAGCTTTGTCAAATCTTTCTCAGAAGAATCAGGTCTTAAGTTATGAATTAGTTCTTGAACGGGAATAGATAACAGAAAGCATGAATGTATGTATGGATGGATGGACAGGCTGATCACGTTTCAACCGCGTGCGCTAAGTCAATTTAAACTGTATCGAAGCATGATCTCCATACGACCACACCTGATAATGTGGATATGAGGATTTATGAACGCATCGCCACGTGTAAGTGGAAGGCAAACATAGACAGACACGATTGTTCAAAACCTAATTAACAGAGGATGTTTTATTATAACGTAATACTGCTAATGACTGCTCCTCGGTCGGTAATAGAATCACTATGTTGTGCTAATTCTGGCATAGGCATCAGCAGCTCTCAGTCAAATTAGTTTAATAAAATCATTAGGAGGGAGAGAAAAGCATCAGACTGTTTATTAAAGGAGAGAGAGAGAGAGAGAGAGAGAGAGAGAGAGAGAGAGAGAGAGAGAGAGAGAGAGAGAGAGAGAGAGAGACGGGGGGGGGGAAGAGAGAGAGAGAGAGAGAGAGAGAGAGAGAGAGAGAGAGAGAGAGAGAGCGAGAGAGAGAGAGAGAGAGAGAGAGGAGGGAGGAGGAATGGAGAAAGAGGAGTGAGAGGGAGATGGAGGTAGGGAGGGGGAGGGAGGGTGGGAGGAAGGGAGGGGGAGCGAGGGAGAGAGAGAGAGAGGGGGGAGGGGGAGGGAGGGAGAGAGAGAGAAGGGGGGAGGGAGGGAGGGGGAGAGAGAGAGAGAAGGAGAGAGAGAGAGAGAGAGAGAGAGAGAGAGAGCGAAAGAGAGAGGGACGGAGGGAGGGAGAGAGGGGGGAGGGGGAGGATGGAAAGGGGGGGGGGTGAGGGGGAGGGATGGAGAGGGGGAGGGAGGGGAAGAGAGGGAGGGAGAGAGAGAAGTAGGGGAAGGGAGGGAGAGAGAGAGAGAGAGAGAGAGAGAGAGAGAGAGAGAGAGAGAGAGCGAAAGAGAGAGGGACGGAGGGAGGGAGAGAGGGGGGAGGGGGAGGGATGGAAAGGGGGGGGGTGAGGGGGAGGGATGGAGAGGGGGAGGGAGGGGAAGAGAGGGAGGGAGGGAGAGAGAGAGAGAGGGAGAGAGGGAGGGAGAGAGAGAGAGGGGGGGGAGGGATGGAGTGGGTGGGAGGGAGAGAGAGAGAGAGGGGGAGGGAGGGAGGGAGGGAGAGAGAGAGGATGGAGATGGGGGGGAGGGAGGGAGGGGAGGAGGGAGGAAGGTAGGGAGGGTGGGAGGGAGGGATGGAGGGAGAGGGAGAGAGAGAGAGAGGAGGGAGGAGAGAGAGAGAGGATGGGAAGTGAGAGGGGAGGAGAGAGGGAGAGGGGAGAGAGGGGGAGAGTAAGAGAGAGAGAGAGAGAGAGAGAGAGAGAAGAGATGCGAGGAGAGAGGAGAGAGAGAGAGAGAGAGAGAGAGAGAGAGAGAGAGAGAGATGAATAATTACAGAGGGGGGCGGGCGGAGGGTCTGTACACGGAATGAATTTTTGTTAGCCAAATTTATCATGCTCTCAACATACCAATAGACTGTGCATTTAGTATAATCTAGGTAATAAGTCATGAATTACTTCTTGAATGGGGATACATAACAGATCACATGGGCGTAGACAAATAGTTAAATATTACCATGCACTACTGCAAATGACGTAATGCGTGCTAGGATATCGAGTTAATATATACAACGAGGTGACCTTAAGAAAGCCGGCCTCGGAGCACTCGCTACAAATACCAACATGACCTAAATCCCCGACTATGTAACCGGAACAGTATATCAGTGCTGAGCTGTCTAACATAGTATTATTTTGTTCTCCAAATGCACAATCTAAAAATTTGTGAAGAAAGTACCTTGAACAATTTTGACTGTTAAATAGTAAACAAACAGCTTGAAGACAGGCAGCCACACCTCCCACTCTTATTAGTTGCAGAATATCCAACAACTAGTGGCCCTATACAACCTATATAGCTACATTGAAATTGGGAATTCATCGTTCAAATTCTTAAAATCGATTCAATCCGCGTAAAAAGTGGCGGAAATAAACTGGCAGAGCAGAGCTAGAAATCGATCCATCTATTTGCAACTAGAACAGAATAAGACCATTTTGTCTGTCTTGTCTCTCTGGCCATCCGTAAATCTTTTTAGATTTCTGACAAAACACTAGTTATTTCAGACACTTAATTCTGGTTGCTAGAGAGTTGGTTTAGAACAGCTTTTACAAATACATCTATATATTTATCATAATGGACCTTTCCAGTTTTAGCTATGCCCCGCCCATCTCTATCTAAGCTCCACCCACACTACGCTCGTGTTGGGGTCGATCGATCTCTGAACTCCCTGACTATCACTTTCCAGAAAACTATGCTAGTAAGCTGTGAATATTTTGAAACTAATTCGACTGGGTGACTATGGCAGCAACAGCGCCCAGTCAAATTAGTTTCAAAATTTGAGCAGCATGTTTATTAAATAGCAGACATTCAATTCGTACAACGTGTCCCACTATTAAGCGTTAAAGATGGACTATTTCGAATCATTCATCCGTCATGATTATGACGTCAACATACACGTCACGTAGGTGATTATGACGCCATATGATGGATGGAAAAACTGGAAAGGTGAATTGACCGTGATTTCAATTATCAGAAGCTTATTAACATTGTTGTTGGTTTATTATTATTTCCACCATATGGTTAATATCATCATTTCAAACATCGTCGTGTCGT